>ML822092.1:156566-176426 GCA_009831015.1 Picea engelmannii | reverse complement strand
ATATTTACTTCTTATCAACCATGACAAAACAATAATGAGTCATATTTACATCAAACACTATTGGGTCCATTACCCAAAACTTTGTGCTACGGGTCTTTCTTCAAGGGTTGACATCAATGACAACCAACCTTAATCAACAAGAATTGGGGAGTTGGAGCTTCCCTCAGGTTGTATCTTGAGAAACTAGGGGGTTGGAGCCTCCTTCCAGTTGCAGCTAGAAAATATAGGAAGTTGGTGCTTCCAATGAATGTAATTCTTCAAGACATATAAGATAAATCATTCTGTGGTTTTCTCTCGATTTGGGTTTCCATGTAAAACACTGGTGTACTGTGTATGTGTATGATTGTTCATTTCTTATTGCTCATTATTGGATAATAATTCTACATTGATATAACACTTAGATTATTTGGAGAAAAAGTATTATAATTACGCTATTACTGATTCACCCCCCCTCTCAGTAATCCAATAGGTTTTTCCCACAAAGTATTGTTAAAGCCTATTATTATAAGCTAACAAGATAAATAATACTAGTAGGTGGGAACCCCTTGTAGACTGGGAGATCAGATCCAGTTCTTATTTCATGTTTATTCTATTGTTTGACACTTCTTATATGGTTGATGAAATCTTGGTTTTATTGGTGATGGATAAGGCCTATTATGTGTTGGTTTTAATTGCGACAACTGGGTGATGGATAAGGCATGTTATGTGTTTTTTCTGCTGCTCTAGGCTCAAATTTTATGTTACGATGACCTATGTTATCCATTGTTATCATTGCTATTTGTTCTTGGATCCATTACTGGGACACCTGCACAAGAGACATATTAGTAATAATATATAAGAGTAGTGGTAAAGAAATAAAATCAATGTAACAAAATGCAAAAGGAAGGAACTAGACTATGCTAATATACTACTCTACATGCATTGAAATTGAAATGATCATTATTAATCCTAGCTAACAATTTAATAGCTATGTGATTTATTGAGTTATGCAAAGGCATGGTTAATATGCATTATCGTATAGTTGGAAATGGCAAGGTATGATGTGTGTGGCACGTTTGACAAGTGATAGATGCTAATTCCTATGCATGGTTTAATTGAATGGTTAATGGATTAATGGGTTGGCATGTACTGAAGAATTGAATGAATGGATGATGGAGGCGACATGCATTTACTGCACGTCACCTTTACTCCTTCCCCTGGATGCCACCCTAGTTGAGCTATTGTTCAACTGTGTTTGTTGTGGTTAGGCTCCGACTTTCAAGCAGAGGAAGAACCACTCGACCAACTCGCGTTTTAAGGTGCTTTTGGTTATAGGTATGCCTTTTTGCCATCTATGAATCTTCTCTGGTCATGAAATAGATATTGGCTTGGATGTATGGGTTTGTGCTTTCTTTAAGAATGGAAACTATGTAAATTTGTGATATTTTTTGGAATGAATCGTTGGTGGTTTTTACTGCAATAATGTTTGAAGTCACAATGTTATTGGTCGTTCTGAGTGTTAGCAGCCATAAAGGCTCTATGTCATCCTTGCTAGTTTTAGTTGGAGGGTTTCATTTGGTATAGAGTGGATAGCTGTCTTCGTATCACCACACCCAGTCTTTGGCTGTTATGGGGTTTACTGTTTTGAAACGCCCTGTGTCACTGCGCATTGTTTCTCTTGGGTATGGGTTGTTCATGCTACTAAGGGTTGCGCAATGGGTTATAGTACTTCTTCTCGGCTCTGTTTCATCTCAGCGTTGTTAGTTGGTTGGTTGGGAGACCCACGAGGGTTATACCCTGCGTGTGCTAAGTATTTTTACAAGGAAACAATGGAGCCTTGATCCTCTATTCATAGTCTCTCCTATCACGGGAATTGTCACCTTATCCATGAAGTCAATTGTGGTATACCTTGTGTGTGCACCATTGGTCTCGGAGGTTTTCACTGATGAGAGGAGTCGACTCTAGTCTCCCTGTGTTGGTCCATAGAGAAAACCCTTGATTTCTCAAGCCCGATTGTTGATAGGGGGGACCGTTACGACCTGTTAGGTATATTTTTTCTTGTTATGGATTGGTAGTGTGTTTTTGACAGGGTTTGATTACTGGCTCGCCCCATTGATTATGTTGAAAATGGTGTTGGTTTTGGTATCTAGTCATTGAATTTTTTATTATAATCGAATGGATAAGCTCAACATGGTTAATTGGATGATTGGTTAAATCAAATACACAGTCAATGTCTTTTACACTGTGATTATTGAATCGATAACCCAACCCTATTTTTAATTGATTAAGTCACAACATTGCTTCGTGTGTGATGCGTGGGTATGTGTGGTGTTCCTACAACATGATAATTGAGTTAATGATTGCTTTGACTGGTGTTTAAATTTTTGAATGGGACTATTGCAATCGTGGTAATCGTGGCATGGCCATCCACTATATATGTTACGATTATTATTTCAATTGAACCTTCAGAGAGGGTCACAGTTTCTTAAACAATATGGTTTTGTTTATATCAGTTTGTGAGATGAGATCGGGCATACTGTTGCTGCCTCATTGTATTGGATTGATAGCCTAACATTGTGGATGCTCAGACTCAAAATAGTAGTCATGTCAGTCACATAAATGATCTCACTTTTTGTTGAGTGGTTTGCATACGCCACAATGTCGTATGAATGGAAATGGTGATTGTTGTATGTGTGTTTAATGGCAAGTCAAGATGTTTGCAATTAAAATATGGGTCATTGTGTTTGACTGTCTATTATATATGTGTAATGAATATCATACATCTCAACAAAGATAGGCACGAGTGCAGTGGCAGTATAGTCTCATTACAATTTGATTGTTAAATGTATTTGAGGGATAAAATCAAGCATGCTTTTATGTGTGTGTTGATGGAAGGTGGTTGATTTTGATCCTGAACAGGGTGGAGATAAATGGATGTTTATTCATTTGGGAATTGCTTTAAGATATTAAATGGATAAATGAGAAGAAACAAATCTCCTCTATGAGTTGTTGTGGAATGCATACTGTCTTGTTTTGATGACATTGTGTTAAATATTTGATTACAAATAGTGAGCAGGTCAATGTACATAATCGATTGAATATTTTACATAGTATTTGATCATTTGATCGCAATGATTATTTGGTTGGCGTTATTTCCTTTTACATAATGGTTTTATGGATTACTTAATTAATTTTATGAACAATATCCGCTCTTTTTCCCTATCATTATTTCACTTTTCGCTAATTACAACCCCATCGCCTTACCACAATCATTTTTCACTCCTTGTTCTAAAATTTAATTACAGTCAAGAAGGATTCTGTATTGAAGTAGTTTGAAGTCGCGATTTCTTGGTTGGATCATAGTGATATTTTATTTGGTTTGCATTACAGTTGATTGTGTGTTGTCTTTGAGCAATAATTGTGTTCCTTTTCCCTCTCATTATATCATGTTTCTCTCAATACAAACCCCTCTCATATCCCAGGACCTTTTTTTCAACCCCTGCTCATTGACAATAGTTAAACAATTTATATGGATTGGATTGCATGAGTCTGATATGTCGCTGAGCCAAAGTCTATTTCATATTTTTAAGGAGTTGTCATGTATGGTTGTAAAGGAATATTTTCTAATCAATCATGCATGAAGGAATGAGCTTCTTCACCTGAGGTAGCCATGACAGAGGCAACTGAGGGAGAGGTAATTGGAACATAGGCCCACCATGCCCTTGATAAAGGAAAAGCCACTGTTGCCCTTTCCTCACTCTCCAATGACTCTGATAAATATGTGTCTTCCCGGATGCATTTGAGGGATGATTGTTCTCACGTGATCAACAAGATTAGAGCTAAAGGATCAATGCAACCAAAGGAAAATTCAGAAAAGTCGAAGGGTGACAACATCAATCAAGGAAAGATTGCATCTCAGAGTGGGAAATATGGTTTTTGATTTTTTATGCTATTTATTTTTGATGAAAGTTGACTTCAGAAGTTTTGGACAACATGCTTTCTTTGGATATATGAGTAATATATTTTTTTGAAAATAATTTTAAAAATCAATGAGCTAAATTGTCAAATGTTAATGTGATGATGGGAGCCACAAGGAGGAGTGTTTTTCTTAATTAACTAGTTATGTTATGATTGTTAAGAGGCTAAAGGGAGTCACAAGGGCTCCCACCTACTAGTTATTATTTATTTATAACCCTTATTATGATTATTACTTTTCCACCTAACTAAAAATTTGGTTGAGTCTTTAGTTAACTTAACTAATCAGGTAGTTCAACTACTTCAACCGATTCTAATTTGCTTAAAGGCAAAAGGAAAGGGAGGAACAAGGGAAGGATAGAAGGAGAAGCATACTAAGGTTTTCTCTTTGAGTTTATGTTGAGATAGTTTAGTTTTCATTCATTCCTTAATTTATCACAAGCCTAATTCTTTTTTATGATAGCAGGGTCTTATTGTAGACAACAAGATTCAAGGTTGAATTACATCATTCAAACAATTTTTTTTTAGAGGTGTTGATCTATCTTTGATAGTCTGTGTAGACTTGTTTGTTTGCGAATTAGTTTTCATGGCTGACAAAGGCTATTGTGAAGAGTCGAGTGGGTAGCAATCTATGGCAAGTTGATCCATATTTTAAAGTTTAGTTTTTTATTTTCTGTCAGAGGTCCTTTTGTATGTTCCATCGGGGATATCTAAGTTTGACTTTGGTCTGAAATTTCTGCATGAAATTTTGTAAAAATAATGACTCTTTGCTGAATTGGAATGAAATAAAGGATTGTTTTATGTCTTATCTATCCTGATTATCATCTTGGTGTCTTTACTTCTGTCTCTACATTTATTTCAACAACCATTATATTCATAAAATCACATTAAAATGAATTTTCCAACAAGCTTTTATTTATAAAAAATACTAGCCTAAGCACTTGTAATCAATACTTGTGAGTTAGGATTTTATTTTTGATGGCTATAAACATAGGGTGATATTCCCGTATATTTTTCTTTAGCTAAGCAGAATCTGAAAATGCTTGAGTAAGATCACTTCATATCTTTTCCTCAACATTTATTTTGGCGACTCCACTAGAGAGATCTTCGATATCTCTCTGGTTAATTTTTATACTCAATTTTCATCAATACATCTATTTTTCTGATATTGATTCTTTGATTGTTTTATTTCTTAATGACTGTACATGTTACAAGGAAGCCTAATATTGAGCCTGGTCTTCAAGATCATACCAACATTTATTTGAATATGTTTAACACCATTTTAGACACTGCCAATACCCATGCTGAGCTTAATCATTCATGGGCAACAATTTAATGGGATATCAGTGCCCAAGAACGTTTGGAAGCTAGACGTAGACAACCTAGAAATCAATAGTAACCTTCTTGTTTCTTCAGTTTTGTCCTTTCCTTCATGTCCTTATAATCTCGTGCTTCTAGAAGAAGAAGAGACTTATCACCTGAAATTAATACTATTGTTGAAATAGGAAGAAGGAACGTTGTGTTATCCGCCCAACAAAGTTCTCTAAGGAGAACCTTGTCTGATTCATCCAGTTCATCTTTCTTTCCCTCATCTATCATCCACAAGATGGCATCTAGTGGTGGCTCTGGTGGAACGATAAGTTCTTCCTCTTCTCAATCTTCATCTTTATCAATGATTGGTAGCTTATAGAGCCAGTATATCCTTGTCCAATCTACCACAAACACCACCAAGGTTATTAAAAAATATGGACTTTTTCAGTTTGAAGAAGATGCCATAACCACACCGTGGCATGTGTCCTTTCCTCTCAACCTAACACCTGCTACTTTTCCACTACCTAAATTCAAGGAGAATCTTCCTAAGTTCTCGAGAAATAACACTGTAACTACAAACAAAAATTTGGTGGCATTTTCTAATGCCCGTCACAACATAGGAGCCAATGAAAATGATACTTGCACGGATTATTTGTCAATTCCTTGGAAGGAAAGGCTGTGGCCGATTTATTTGACCCTCCTCCTAATATTCTATCTATTTGGAAGGAGTTAATCTATTGGTTTCAATACACTTATGGGAAATCTAAAACCCTAGCCAAGAAGTTATGGGAATATAACAACATCACCTATAAGGATGGTGAGACCATCAAGTCCTTCAACTTGTGTTTCACTAAGTTATACAATCAAATCCCTGAGCTCATTCGACCTCATAACCAAGCCGCTTTCATGCATTACCTTCCCCCTATCATCATAGGCTTGAGGAAAAATACATTGATAATCTCGGTTCTGCTCTGCATACTTCTTTAGAGTATGAAGAACAACTTGAAAGAAAATGTCTTCCCCAAGGAGAATCTGTTAGACAGAAATACATGTCCGCCCTCTTACAACTATTACAAGATATGAACAATTGTACGATATCATTCGAGAAAAAGGGGACTGTCTCACCTCTCAACCCTGGAGCATCATCCTCTTCTGCACGCCCTTTTTGAAGTCCAATTGAGAATAATTTTTATCCTAAATCTATCTTGCCTTGAAGTTGGTGTAACTTCTGTGAGGAACACCATGAGGAAGCCACATGTGAGGTAAGGAAGAGTGCCAAAGATAAGATCTTTGGTAAAAGACTAGAAACTACCATCGCTGCCCTAGATTTTGCAGAGCCTGAAGGTGTCATGATCATCAATACTAGGAACAAAACCTATGCTCCCAAAGTCAAATTTGATCCTCCCCGCAATTCTTCTAGCCCGAGCTCATCCTTTCCCGCTGCTATTGTTTAGGTTTCTAAGGTTCTTGACAGTCAAGGAATAACCTATCCTCTCCCCTCTTCCAAGAACAATATTTTGAATCATTTAGCCAACATCAAAGAAGATGAAACCCTCCTAGACATGATTGTCATCCCCGAACAACAGATGCATCTGAAACAATTCATGGAAGGAAAATATTCCGTTGTAGCCAACCTCTCTGAAGAGGTAAATGAAGAGGATTCATATTTAAATAAAGTAGGTGTACATAACTTTATATAACCTGTAAAAAATCCCCCTTTTTATATTACTATAAAGATTATGGATAAAATCGCCCATTGTTGCCTCATTGATGGTGGTTCGGGCCCAAGTGTGATGTCAAAGATTATTATGGAAGAGATAGGATTGTCTTGTACAAATGAAAACACCAGAAGCATTCTCTCCTATAATAGTCTACAACAAACAACCATAGGTGAGATTAAAGATGTGACCTTAGTTTTATGCACACACCCTGAAATAAGGACAACCCTTAGTATTCAGGTAATCGATATGCTAGTAAGAAATTACTCAATTATCTTGGGAAGAGATTGGAAAGCCTTAACAAGTGGATACCTGTCACTTGACATGACACATTTATCTGTTCCTTGGAATGGTAAGAATATTATAGTCTTTAGAGAGGGAAGTATTTCACCCTACATAGAGAGTGTTCCAAAACCTAATGTAAACTATATCGAGGAGGACCTAGGAGTATATTCCATCTTTGCTGAGGAGGATAATATTCCTTTGAAAAAATATGATTTAGATGATGATATGTGGCACATGCACTTTTATGGTTCATGCTCTAATGAAGGTAATGGGGCTAGAATTATCTTGGTTTCCCCCATAGGGAAAATTCATAATTTGTCTTACAGGTTGGAGTTTTCTTGTACAAACAATGTCACTGAATTCAAAGCTTTATTATTAGGCATTCAAAACACTTACAATCTTGGTTGTGGTCACCTTTCAATTTTTGGACATTTTGAGCTTGTTGTGGACATGGTACATAAGATATTCTCTCCTAGAAACAATCCGATGAAACAATACACCCAAATTGTTTGGGTGCTTATCTCGAACCTTTTGTCTTTCAACACCACTCATGTTTAGAGGGAGTTGCATTCAATGGCTGATCAGTTAGCTGGCTTTGTAGCTTCTCCTAATCAACAACCCTTGCCTCACATGCCTAATTGTTCTTTTCAATCTCTATATCGTCCACATATCCCTGACAATGTAGAATCTTGGTAGGCCCTCCCTAACGATGAGAGAGTTTGTGCTTTCATTCAATATGAACCTTTTAAGCCCAAGGAAATTATATCCATAGAAGACAACAAGATTCCTAAGGGTTTGACTCCTCTTGAGAGTTCATTTTCATTGAGTGATGTAGGCAATAAAGAAAAATAGAAAGAAGAGGAGTTACAAAGGAATGTGGGTGAAACCAGCTCCTTGAACATTGGGTCACTTGAATTTTCAAAGAACGTTAAAATAAGTACCAAATGTTCTGATAAAAAAGAAATGAGGTTTGCCAAGCCACTTGGTGTATTTCAAGATGTTTTTTCTTGGTCTTATGAGGATCTTTGTGGTTTTGATCCTAGTTTTACACAACATGCTATCCCCATCAAAGAGGGCATGAAACCAACTAGGCAAAAAAAAATACCTATTATCTTTGCATTTAAAGCAACTTTTCAAAGAGAGTTGGAAAACTTCTTAAGGGATGGAATTATTTTTCCAGTCTACCCTAAATGGGTTTCCAATTGGGTACCTGTTTTGAAGAAAACTGATCATATTAGAACCTGTATTAATTTACACACTTTCAGTCAGGCTATTATGAGAAATCCATTTCCTCCTTTCAATATGGAAATGTTTCTGCAACAGGTTGTAAGGTCACAAATGAGGCCCTTACTTGACAATTTTTTGGGTTACAGTAAAATCAAGGGAAAAGGGGAAGATGTTCGCCAAACCACTCTTATCACTAATTGGGGTACCATGACTTATAAATGCTTGTTTTCTAGCTTACCTGATGCAAGTACCACTTATAAAATACCTATACACACGACTCTTTATGAACTGATCAGTATCCATATCTACCTTGATGACATAATCATATAAGTTAAGGGGATGATAATTACCTTAGACTTCCAAGTGTTATTTATGGGTCCTTTCGAAGTTGCTTTTGTCCTGGATACTAACTCTTACATTATAAAGGAATTACAGGAGCAATTGTTTTCTTACAACACTAACGATTCTTGCTTGAAACATTACGGGGGACCAACATGAAAGGTTCCAACACTGTTTGGATTTTCTGTATACTAGTAGTCTAGCTCTGCTTTTCAGTTTTTCGCTATTTTCTTTTCTACATTACAATAGTTTGACTTCTGCTTTATGTTTAAAAATTTCCTATTTCTTTTGCATTTCTTTCATTTTATTGTTGTTGTTTTAAACTTACAATTTTACTTCTGTCATGTTTTTGTTTCCTACCATCTTTTAGTTAATTTGGTCAAAATAAGGTGTTGGATCAGTTCTGCCATAGTGACACTCCTGCAAAGCATTGTTAGTCAATAACAATCAAGCTTACATAGTTGTTACGATGTTTCCCCTGAAAGCACCCTTGAATTTTTTATCTACATCCACTATTGTCTAAAAAACAAATTCGGGTTATCTCCCACTTTTGCTTTCCTTTTCTTCATCCATTTGATAATTTAAGAGAAAAAGTTCATAAAATTCCTCCTTGAAGTTAAGAGTCGATTCCAGTTGAATGATTATGCACACAGTGGTAAAACCCCTCATACGTAACACTTTTCATGATTTCTTCCCGAATTCCCAGTCATTTTTCCATTAAATCTGCTCACCTCCCCCTGTTGCATAATCTTCCTGATTATATCTTCTTGACCTACTTTCGTGGTCTATGAAACCATGAGTTTTGAGTTCTAAATCTACTGAAAACAAATTTCCCCGTGGATTCACCAGTTTGTTGACGATTAAAATCGCAATGAGGTTTTTCACGCAATGTATTGCTAAAGCCTATTATTATAAGCTAACAAGATAAATAATACTAGTTGGTGGGACCCCCTTGTAGATTGGGAGATCAGATTCAGTTCTCATTTCATGTTTATGCTACTGTTCGACACTTCTTACATGGTTTATGAAATCTTGGTTTTATTGGTGATGTATAAGGCCTATTAAGTGTTGGTTCTAATTGCGACAACTGGGTGATGGATAATGCATGTTATGTGTTTTTTCTGCTGCTCTAGGCGCAAATTTTATGTTATGACGGCCTATGTTATCCATTGTTATCATTGCTATATATTCTTGGATCCATTACTCGGACACCTGCACAAGAGACATGTTAGTAATAATATATAAGAGTAGTGGGAAAGATAAAAGCAATGTAACAAAATGCAAAAGGAAGGAACTAGAATATGCTAATATACTACTCTACATGCATTGAAATTGAAATGATTGTTGATAATCCTAGCTAACAATTTAATAGCTATGCGAGTTATTGAGTTATGAAAAGACATGGTTAATATGCATTATCATATAGTTGGAAATGACAAGGTATGATGTGTGTGGCGCGTTTGACAAGTGATAGATGCTAATTCCAATGCATGGTTTAATTGAATGGTTAATGGATTAATGGACTAGCATGTACTGAGGAATTGAATGAACAGAGGGTGGAGGCGACATGCATTTACTACACATCACCTTTACTCCTTCCATTGGCCGCCACCCTAGTCAGGCTATTGTTCAACTATGTTTGTTGTGGTTAGGCTCCAACTTTCAAGCAGAGGAAGAACAACTCCCCCAACTCGCATTTTAAGGTGCTTTGGGTTACAGGTATGCCTTTTCGCCATCCATGAATCTGCTCTAGTTATGAAATAGATATTGGCTCATATGTATGGGTTTGTGATTTTCATAAGAATGTAAACTGTGTAAATTTGTGATATTTTTTGGAATGAATCGTTGGTGGTTTTTACTGCAATAATGTTTGAAGTCACAATGTTATTGGTCGTTCTGAGAGTTAGCAGCCATAAAGGCTCTCTGTCATCCTTGCTGGTTTTAGTTGGAGGGTTTCATTTGGTCTAGAGTGGCTAGCTGTCTTCATGCAATCATATCACCACACCCAGTCTTTGGTTGTTATGGGGTTTACTGTTTTGAAACGCCTTGTGTCACTGCAGATTGTTTCGCTTGGGTATGGGTTGTTCATGCTACTAAGGGTTGTGTAGTGGGTTATATTGCTTCTTTGGCTTTGTTTCATATCAATGTTGTTAGTTGGTTGGCTGGGAGAGACACAAGGGTTATACCATGTGTGTGATAAGTATTGTTACAAGGCCAAAATGAATCCTTTCTCTTCTGCTCATAGTCTCTCCTATCATGGGAATTGTCACGCTGTCCACAAAGTCAATCGTGGTATACCTTGTGTGTGCACTATTGGTCTTAGAGGTTTTCACTAATGAGAGGAGTCGACTCTAGTATCCCTGTGTTGGTCCATAGAGAAAACCATTGATTTCTCAAGCCCGAGTGTTGATAGGGGGGATCGTTATGGCTTGTCGGGTATACTGTTGGTTGTTATGGATTGGTAGTGTGTTGTCGATAGGGTTTGATTACTGGCTCGCCTCGTTGATTATGTTGATAGTGGTATTAGTTTTGGTATCTAGTCATTTCATTTGTTATTATAATCGAATGGATAATCTCATCATGGTTAATTGGATGATTGGTTAAATCGAATAAACAACCATTGTCTTTTACACTGTGATTATTGAATTGATAACCCATATTTATAATTGGTTAAGTCACAACATTGGTTCGTGCTTGATGCGTGGGTATGTGTGGCATTCTTACAACATGATAGTCGAGTTAATGATTGTTGTGACTGGTGTTTAAATTTTTGAATGGGACTATTGCAATTGTGGTAATCGTGGCATGGCCATCCACTGTATATGTTATGAGTGTTATTTCGTTTGCACCTTCAAAGAGGGTCACCATTTTTTAAACAATATGGTTTTGTTTATATTAGTTTGTGAGACGAGATTGGGCATACTCTTGCTACCTCATTGTATTGGATTGATATCCCATCATTTTGGATGCTCAGATTCAAAATAGTAGTCATGTCAGTCACATAAATGATATCACGTTTTGTTGAGTGGTCTGCATACCCCATAGTGTCGTATGAATGGAAATGGCGATTGATGTCTGTGTGTTTAATGGAGAGTCAACATGTTTGCAATTAAAATATGGGTCATTGTGTTTGACAGTCTATTATGTATGTTTAATGAATATCATACATCTCAACAGAGATAGGCACGGGTGCAGTGGCAATATATTCTAATTACAATTTGATTGTTAAATTGATTTGAGGGATAGAATTAGGCATGATTTTATGTCTATGTTGATGGAAGGTGGTTGATTTTGATGTTGAACAGAGTGGAAATAAATGACTGTTTATTCATTTGGGAATTGTTTTAAAATATTAAATGGATAAGTTAGAAGAAACATAGATCCTATACGGGTTGATGTGGAATGAATTTTGTCTTGTTTTGATGACACCATGTTAAATATTTGATTACAAATAGTGAGCAAGTCAATGTACATAATCGATTGAATATTTTACACACTATTTGATCATTTGATCACAGTGATTATTTGGTTGGTGTTATTTCCTTTTACATCATGGTTTTATGGATTACTTAATTAATTTTATGAACAATATCCTCTCTTTTTCCCTATCATTATTTCACTTTTCACTAATTACAACCCCATTGCCTTCCCACATTCATTTTTCACTCCCTGTTCTAAAATTTAATTACAGTCAAGAAGGATTTTGTATTGAAGTAGTTTGAAGTCGCAGTTTCTTGGTTGGATCACAGTGATATTTTCTTTGGTTTGCATTACAGTTTATTGTGTGTTGTATTTGAGCAGTAATTGTGTTTATTTTCCCTCTCATTATATCATGTTTCGCTCAATACAAACCCCATCACATATCCCATGACCTTTTGTTCACCCCATGCTCATTGACAACAATTAAACAATTTATATGGATTGGATTGCATGAGTCTCATATGTCGTTGAGCCAAAGTCTATTTCATATTTTTAAGGAGTTTCCAGGTATGGTTGTAAAGGAATATTTTCTAATCAATCATGCATGCAAGAATGAGCTTCTTCACCCGAGGTATCCATGGCAGAGGCAACCGAGGTAGAGGTAATTGGAACAGAGGCCCAAGAAGGCCAATATTCTCCATACACTTTGACGCTAACTCACAAGAGTTAGGCTAGTTCTTTCAGGCCAGATTTTTCAATTGGATTGGGGAAGGAGTGGTCCAACCTAGGCCTAAAAGGCCTCCCTTCCAAGCTCCACAATCCCCTGGTATTCCTGTTCCCCCTCATATCTCATTGCAACCCGAGGTTCCTGAAAATGAAGGATGACAAGAGATTGTCCACCCGACAGTCTCCCAACATCATGGCTGGCCCAATTTGTCCTTACCTGCTCCCCCACCTATTAACCATATTGTCCAAGCTGCACCTGTCCACTCTCCAGTTCAATCCTCTCATGCTAGAAAAAGGTTGAAAACCGAGGCCCACCATGCCCTTGACAAAGGAAAAGTCATTGCTGCCCCTTCCTCACCCTCCAATGGATTTGATAAATCCATGTCTTCCCAGATGCATTTGAGGGATGATTTTTCTCATGTGATCAATGAGATTAGGCCTAAATGCTCAACGAAGCCAAAGAAAAATTCAAAAAAGTCGAAGGGTGACAAAAACAATCAAGGAAAGATTGCATCATAGAGTGGGAAATATGGTTTTTTGAGTTTTTATGTTATTTATTATTGATGACAGTTGACTTCAAAAGTTTTGGACAACATGTTTTCTTTGGATCTGAGTAATATATGTTTTTGAAAATAATTTCAAAAATCAATGAGCTAAATTGTCAAATGTTAATGTGATGATGGGAGTCACAAGGAGGGGTGTTTTTCTTAATTAACTAGTTATGTTATGATTGTTAAGAGGATAAAGGGAGTCTCAAGGGGTCCCACCTACTAGTTATTATTTATTTATAACCCTTATTATGATTATTACTTTTCCCCCTAACTAAAAAGTTGGTTGAGTCTTTAGTTAACTTAACTAATGAGGTAGTTCAACTACTTCAACCAATTCTAATTTGCTTAGAGGAAAAAGAAAAGGGAGGAACAAGGGTAGGATAGAAGGAGAAGCATACTAAGGTTTGATATTTGAGTTTATGTTGAAATAGTTTAGTTTTAATTAATTCCTTAATTTATCACAAGCCTAATTCTTTTTTATGATAGCAGGGTCTTATTGTAGACATCAAGATTCTGGGCTGAATTACATCATCCAGACACTTGTTTTTCAGAGGTGTTGATATATCTTTGATAGTCTGTGTAGACTTGTCTGTTTGTGAATTAGTTTTCATGAATGACAAAGGCTATTGTGCGGAGTCGAGTGGGAAACAATTTGTGGCAAGTTGATCCAACTTTTAGAGTTCAGGTTTTGATTTTCTGTCATAGGTCCTTTTGTATGTTCCATCGGGGATGTCTAAGTTTGACTTTGGTCCGAAATTTCTACATGAAATTTTGTAAAAAGAATGACTCTTTGGTGAATTGGAATGAATTAAAGGATTTATTTATGTCTCATATGTATTTATTATCATCTTGGTGTCTTTACTTCTGTCTCTACATTTATTTCAACAACCATTATATTCAGAAAATCATATTAAAATGAATTTTCCAGCAAGCTTTTATTTATAAAAAAGACTAGCCTAAGCACTTGTAATCAATACTTGTGATTTAGGATTTTATTTTTGATGGCTATAAACATAGGGTGATATTACCATCTATTTTGCTTTAGCCAATCAAAATCTGAAAATTCTTGAGTAAGATCACTTCATATATTTTCCTCAACAGGTGGTTGATGCATTATGATGTTAGTATTTGCTTGTGATACATAACAATTCCATGGGTATGAGAATCATGTTGTTTACAGGTGTTATGTTATGTTATGTTATAACCTTGATTACTAATCCATATACAGTTTATGCAAGGGATAATTAAATGGGAGCTAGCTCAAAAAAAAAAAAAGGAACTATGGAAAAGTTCTAAAGCTATGGTAAAAGACCACATATAAACTTCAAATGAATGTAGAAATGGATACAAGTGTTGGACCTAGCTATTATACTATATGTTTTGGTTAAAGGATTATGCAATTTTTTAAAGAATTGAATGGAGCCACATATAGTAACGTTGATATGTGATTATCGTATGGAGTTATGGCAAGAGGTTAACTTATAGATATGATATATCTCGGGTTGCGCACTATGCAATAGATATGGTATCAGATCTTACGATGGATATGACATTGAATTATGCATTGGTTATATGGTTTGATTTTAATGGTGGATGTTATGTTAGTGGGTTGGATCGTACATGAAATTGAATAGGGCTAGGTGAGGAAGTGACGTGCATTTACTGCACGTCACTCCAAACCTCCCTATCGCCCGTCAGCCTAGCATTGTTGCATTGTTGCTCTGTTGGTTGTGGAAGCTCTGCGATTTCTGGTTTTGGAAGGGAAAACTTGAACACCTCAACATTTAAGCGATTTTATCATAGGTATGGATCTTTTCTCTCCATCCATGATGGACTCTCTATACTATTAATCAAATGGTGGCTCAGGATTTGCATGGGTTCTATGTTTTCTTGAGTTTTTCGACTATGTTTCAATATGGTGTTATGGATTCTTTGTGATGATTGTGAAATGTTGGTATTTGTAACCATAGTAATGGGTATTATTGATTATAAAGGTTGTGCATTGGTTATTTTCTCGGTCAACTTGGTTTTGTATGATGGTTCTTTGTGGAATAATGGTGACAGTGGTGCAATGGGCTCTGAGTTTTATGGTTGAGGGGTTTTAACCACCATCCTGTGTATCAGTGGCTGTCAAATTGTTTTCCCTCTCAGTCGTTGTTGTAATCTTTATATAGTTGCAAAGAAAATGTCGACAGTTGGTGTGTTTCCTTTATCTAAGCCCCGAGATTTTGTTAATGGACTGTTATTTACTATGGTTTCATTGAAATCTTTCCACAGTCCATCTTGGTTGGCCCAGAATATTTGATAGAGGTATTGTATGTATCAAATTGATACGAGTTGCATCCTAGCATTTTTCTACAAAGAGTTTCCACATCCGCTCCTCTCGTCTCTGCTATAATGATGATTGTATGTTGTGAGGCCTCACTATTGTTGCTGTCAAAAGTTATCGACCTCTTGGGTGTTGGAAGAGATATGGTCTCTCTATGTTGTGAGTATCCTTCATTGTTTAAGTTAACCCTCGCTCCTCTATGAAAATTGTTAAAGGATTCTGTTTGTGCCTTAGTTATCGAACTCAAATTTTTTTATTCTCTACTTAGGCATTCACTTATGGTTCTGTCAAGAGCTTAAAGTTATAAGTCGAAGGACTATGTTGTTTAAAAAATGAGCATGGCTCTCTATTTTTTTTAAGATTATTCGTGGTTACTTCTTGATGGTAAATTCTTGAAGATGGAAATGTTATGAGCCCTCTGTGTTCTTACCTCTCTGCATTTAATTTTTAAAGGGCTCGACTTGGAGTCTGACTTGATTATACCTTCCTCGGGCACCCTCTAAGGTTTGTCAAGTTTTGGGTTATCAGTTTAATGAACTGTGGAAATTTTAAAGGCACATGCTCCCTCCCCTTGGTTGAATTTTTGTGTTTCCTTTCTGTGATGAATTCATTTGAACATGAAGATAAGTAGGGTTACTTACAACAACTTCCCTTCCCTTCTATTCTATTATGTTCTTGATTACTGTTTTTAATCCTAGCATGATCAAAATTGCATTTAAAGATAAGAAGACACTTGTGTGAGTGATTGTTTCACCAAGCGTGATTATGGTTCTGTCAAAGTCTAACAAAGATTCCCGTGTGTCAAATTAGTTATGTTCTCTACATGCATCTTATTGAAATTACTATGCAGACTATGCTTGTTTTAAAAGAAAGTGTATACGTATTAATTCACATAGAGATCAAGCTTGGGGTTATATTTTTGGTGTTGATTTTTGTTGTCGATTCAAGATTGTGTGAATGATATGATTGAAGACCTGTGTATATGGTTGGTTCATCATGCATTCTCTTAAGTCTGTCCATGATTTAAAAGGAACCCGTGGGTAAATAAATCGGGCCTAATTTTTATTAGATGATAATGACTGTTGATTGTCTATCCTGGGTGTATTATGGTTGATTACCAAGGATAAATGGGGGAAGAGTGTTATGGTCCTAACTCGCACATAGATAGATCAATATATTCGGATGTAATAAAGGTCAATATTAATGAGGCCTTTCAATAAAATAGAATAAGGCAGATGTAAGAAGACCTAATAGAAGCTTCCGCTTCTAGACGGATCTTCCTCTAGATGATTCTCTTGATAGACATATTTAGTATAAATAAGGGTCGAGGGTATGAAAACCCTAGATTGAATATTATTGTAACAGAGCGCTGCTCGACTAGAGGTTGCCCCCTCAAAGAGGCCCGTGAACATTTCTTTCTGAATCAAAGTGCTATTTCTGTTGTTGTTCTTATATCATTTATGTGTTATTGTAGAGATTATGCTGGTTATATTACTGTTATTCTGTCATTTCTAGAATTTTATTTATGTTCTGCATACTTCTTATATCTGGTATATTACAAGTGGTATCAGAGCACTTTCCTTGGTAGAAATTGTGGGAATTGTTTTTCAGGGTAGAGACGTATTCTGGCGTCTTTAAACCACAAATATCTGGCGTTACGCACATAAACCCGCGGTTGAGGGATTCATACACGCAGGAAATACAAGTGTTTCTTAAGCGCACATCTGTTGACCACCCTTGTAACCCCTGTTGGTACCCCTTCGAGTGGTAGCGCATCAGACAACACCTGTGTACAAATCAACCTAGATTTCCTGAATCCCTCTTTAGATAAATTGATCGGCCGCCTGACTGCTATAGTGCCATTGATAAAAACACTCGGGAATATACTCTCTAGTACATGGGTAGTCGGGTAGTACGGCTAAGGGTACGGTCTATCCTCCTTAGTTAGTGCCCTGAGATATTGGGTCGAGTACTACTGTTGGACCCTGCACGTATATCAAAGAGCTATAGCACAAGGAAAACCCTTGTCTGTAGAACCCTTGAATACCTAACCCTTGGGGGACAAAAACATAAAAAATTAAAATAAACAAGATTTATTGTCTGGAAATTTCACCGCTTTAGTATTCTTCAGACCGGAGTATAACTCTGCAGGTGTAAAAAAAAAAAAAAAAAGTCTCGAAATTTTTTTCACCATTATTTGAGACCTATTCCATTGGATTCATCTATTCGCCCTTATCACATTCATCCATATCATTTTTCGGCAATTTTTTGTACCCCACTTGCTCCTTTTTAGTTCACCCATCCTCATGGCCCATACCCGTAGCCAAGACCTGGAAGCTCACTTCAACACCTTGCAATCTGGTTTCCTCGAGACCCAACAAGAAGTGAAACAACTCAGTGCTACTGTTGTCTCCATCGATACATCCATCAATACAACCATAAATACAACCATACAGTCCTCAATGGAGGAAGTCAAACAAGAACTGACCACCCAACTTGAATTTTTCTTTGCATCATTCTACACCAAACTGAATATCCCTACATATGACCCTTTCTATGATGCACCTCCAAATACTGAAGGTGAACATTCCTCCCATTCCCATACCTTTCAGCCCCATCACTTTCAACGTGACCTACGCCTTCTGCGGGTGGATGTGACCAAATTTGATGGTTTGGACCCCACTGGTTGGGTAACCCAAATGGAACATTATTTCTCTTTATACGACATTACAAATGACTTGGCCAAACTCCAATATGGTGTTCTCCATCTAGATCAAGAACGTTGGCAATGGTGGCAATGGAGAAAAACTTCCCGTCAAGGGTATATTGCTTGGACCCAATTTATGACTGAGCTTTATGAACGCTTTGACATGGACACCAACCATTTGGGTCGTTTGAAAAAGTTGAAACAATCAGGAACAATAGAATACTTCATAGCTACCTTTGAGTGCCTGGCTTTTCGAACAGAGGGCATGACTGATGCTTTCTTTCGAGAGTGTTTTATCAGTGGCCTGAAGGATGAGATTCGGGCCCATGTCCTCATGGCTCGATCCTCGAGTTGGGTGGAGGCTACTAAAAGAGATAAAGAAGCACAACAGGTGGTATCCTCTCAAAACCGAAAACCCTCCTTTATCCCTCACCCTAAACCAGTAAATCCCACTACTCCCTCCGCCCCATTAAAGATCCAAAAATTGACCAGGGCTGAAATGGCTGAGCGCCAACTCAAAGGCCTTTGTTATAATTGCGATGAAAAATATTTCCTGAGCCACAAGTGTAAGGAAAAAAATATTTTTATGGCCATATCTGAGGATATTTCGGAAGAGGATGTTGAAACTCCCCTTGTGTCTGAGTCACCTAAAATCACTAACATAACCCCTCCATCAGACCCTCCCGAAGTGGAACTAGTCATTTCCCTCAATGCTCTCACTGGCTTCTCCGCTCCCCAAACTCTCAAGTTAATCGGTTACATCAAGCATCAGAAGGTCATCATTCTAGTTGATAGTGGAAGCACCCATAATTTTATTCATCGCCGCATTGCCCAAGAAACTCATTGCTACATCCATGCCATCAACAATTTCCAAATCATGATTGCCAATGGTGGTTCCATGAAATGTGTAGGGTGTTGTGAAAATGTGCGTCTCCAAATCAGTGACTACCACCTAAAATCCCATATGTTTTCTATCGACATGGGTGGTTGTGACATTGTGTTGGGTGCAGACTGGCTAAGAACTCTGGGTCCCATTCTCATGGATTTTAAGGCATTAACCATGCAATTCGACTAGGAAGGCCACCAATATAAATTCTAAGGCATCACTGCTGGTTCACCTGAGGTCATTAGTTCCCATCGCATGGAAAATCTACTCAAAAAAGGTCATTCTGGTGTCATTGCCCAACTCCATGCCATACAAGCAACATAGACACTCTCGGTGCCGCAAGACCTCCAAGCCCTCATTTCTAAACATCAAATAGTATTTTCCACTCCCCAAGGACTCCCTCCTTC
>ML822092.1:111209-148580 GCA_009831015.1 Picea engelmannii | reverse complement strand
ATCATGCATTTATAAGTATGATGTGATTTGTTTCTATGGAAACCTTCAGTTTATTAACACAACATTGAATTTTATCCAATTTGTCTATGGTATAATTAGTCTCGTTGAATCAGATGGAAGTGCTTAAGGAATCTCAACTCTAATCTTATTTCACCACTAATTAGTATAACAATAAGTGGTTAGTGGAGAATGGTTAGTGATAAAATTTAGTATTTTATTAGAGTGGGGAACCAAGTGTATAAGGTTCTAAACTTCCTCAAGCCACCTTGACCCTCTTTCCTTTTTTGGAAATTTGGTCATGCAAAAGTTGGGGGAAACTCAACATACAAGCAAGGATTAAAGGATATTGCTGAGCATTTTATAAGGGTTGGAAAAGTTGTAGCTGAAGGATGGGGTTTCTCTAAATCCATTGGGCCCATATTATTTTTTCATATCAATATCTAGTACAAATAGAAAGGATAAACTTCATGATAATTGTATGTGATATACAACCATCAAAGGGGTGCTATGTTTTTAAAAATGTACCTACTCCTTGTAAACATGGAAGTTGTACATAGTTCAATATCTCTTACTTGTCACTCATATTACATGTAATATTCATCCTAACTCATATAGAGGCAATTTGATGTCTATGTGTTTTGTACAGAAAGTGATTTAAAAAAACATGTTTATGTATAGATTTGGAAGAAGCCTCATAATTGAGTTTAATGTAACTAACTAATGCATGAAATAAATACTACACAATGTAACTAACTAACGTAACTAACAATGTAACTATCTAATGACGCAAGAGAAGTAAATGATTTTTACCTTGTCAAAAATGCATTGTGGATCATGGAGGTGATCTCCCTTTAAACCAACATTTGTCAAATACAATAATAGGTTAAATTACTGAATAATAACTAAACATCTATGATATTGCATTTGACAAAGAGAATTAAATGTTATATGAATAAATACTAATTAAACATATACGACGCTATAGAAATACTAAAGGGGAATTCCTCATGAATGAGATCCTCTTGGTTTCGAGAAAAAAATATTCTCTACTAAAAAATACCAACCACATGAAGGTGGAAGCTCATTTGGCCCCTTCCCCCCTCACATCACTCTCAATTCCCCATATCCAATCATGCATAACAAGTAGCAAAACAAGAATTAAAGGTAAATGAAAGAAAAAAGGTACATGCATACATAACATATAAGGTCCAAGTATTAGTATGTAATAAGATTAGAGTTAGGGGGAAAATGGCTTTGCGGCCTAGCTATTACCGTAGGCCCAAAAAAACCCTAAATTTTTTTTTCTGTTGGCATTTTTTATCATGCTTCTCTCGTGTCTCTAGATTAGGTTTCTTTTTGGTGGTAAGTGTATATTTTTTGGTTCTTTTGGATGAGGATTATGGCAGTTTATGAGGACATAGTGGATTATTCCTTAGACCCAACCGAGTTTCTCCCTGATCACCGACAACTGGCAGTTCTCCCCTTCCGGTATCAATCGCGTTTCCCTTTGTGGCCGGCTCAGAGATCTGGTCGAAGGGTCCATATTTTTTCTCCTCTCTTGCCTGAGATTCAGTCACTATGTATGAAGCTCTAGATCTGGGTTTGGCACCAGTCCCCCTATTTACTCTTGGTTTTGTTGGTGGAACTATTTCTCCCAACCTTGCAATTTCCTTGTCTTTGAAAAATTATGTTTCTTCCTAGGATGATTCAACGATCTTCTCTACGAACTCTATCCTTCCCCTTGCAGACTCTCCTCTTTTCTCATAGTCACCGACAATTCCCTCTATTCCTTGTCCCCTCTTTGACACCTCCCCAATGGGTTTAGATGTTGAAGCTAGCTCGGGCCTGGATAAATACTTCCTCATCTCTTGTCTCTATCCTCATCCATATTTTCCCCTCCCCCAAGTTTCTAAATCCTTTCCCCTCAGCATCAAATTTATAGCCTCTTGTCTTGAACCTACAAACCTAAATGTTTGGGACGACACTTTGGATGAGTTGGGATCGACTCTAGTCTCTTCTCATGTAGACAGACACTCTCCTAAAGGAACAATATCCAAAAGGAGGTGTAGGAACAAGTGTGTTTCAACTTCCTTGAAGGAGTCTAATATGGTTTTTGGCGAAGACATAACGATGACTAAGGCTATATAAGTGGCAAAAAAATACCTAGTTGGGAAATATTTTAGTTGACACTTCAATCTCAAAACCCTTTTGTCTTGGGTGTCCACATCTTGGGTTTCTTCACATGACCCTCCTTTGTGGATTAGATTCCTTTCAAAAGGGTGGTTTCTGATCATATTCTTTGAAGTCTCACAAGATGAAAATGCCCTACAATGTGGTTGGTGTATAGATTCTTCCCTAGTTATTGTAAAAAAATGGGAACCCACCTTTGATGCTGATAATGAAAAAACAGATACTATTCCAATTTGGGTTCGATTACCTAGAATTCCTCTGCATTATTGGTCCCACAAAATATTTCAACATATTGGGAATAAGCTTGGAAAATATTTGACCATAGATATGTCTTTCAAAGAGTTTGGGGAAATGTTCGTGGCTTGTATTCTTGTATATTTAAACATCAGACGAGGCTTACAAAACCAATTTATGATGAATTACAGTGGCCGCACCAAAACAAAAATATTGGAATATGAAGGATTACCATTTATATGCATGTGATGCCATGAACATGGTCACATATTCAAGGATTTCCCCCTTCCTTTTTGTGGTCAAGAAGGAAAATCTCTAGTTATTTAGACATAGAAACATCCTGGAGTGTCAACAACTGAGGGTTCCAAATATCTTCCCTCCTTGACCGATGGGTATTCCTCAACAACCCCTATTCCCCAAGGTCAAAGGTGAGATGCAGTCCTTCAAGGATTGACTATTGAAGAAAACAAGATTGCTTTGATTTCTCAACAACCAGTTTTAGGACTTGTGGATTCGACATCATCAAGGATGTTACCCCTTCAACAACTTGGATCTTTTCTTGGTATGCATCTCTCCATTCTTTCTCGTGTTACTAGTATAATTGATTCATTAAACTTCTTAAAGTTGGATTCCCCACCCTCTCTTCGGGACATCCCCTTCCCTACAACTATGTCTTTAGGGGAAAATTCCTTTTCCTCCTTATCCATCTCCACCACAATATCCTAATGCTCCCTCTTTCCACCCCCCTCTCGTGGCTCACACAACCCTAGTTCATCAGGTGATCCTTCCTCCTTGGGATCAGATGACTCAACCATCTGTTTCCAACTTTGGAACCGAAATATTGTATTGGATTCTGGTGGTGCTAGCTTGGGCCCAAACCCTAATGAGAATCTTCTGAAAAAAGGAAGTGGCTGAACCTCCCATATCTTAAAAGCATGAATCCATGCCTTAATAGATATCACTTTAGGATGACAACGATCAATTTTTGGGGCCCTTAGAACAACATGAGCCCAATATGGGGTTCCCCCATGAATATTCTATCTTTCAACTGCAGGGGAGTGGTGAGATCCCCAAAAAAACTCTCCCTAAAGTGGTTGATCTTGTTGAATCATCCCATTGTAATTATACTACAAGAAAAATTGGCAGAGGAGGCTTCAATGACTAGGATGTTGGAGAATTTACTCTCATCCTAGAATTTCTTTGGATCTAATTCTTTTGGACGGTCGGGAGGGTTGGCGATTAGTTGGAACACTCGATTGGTCAAAGTCACAAACTCTTGTGATGTTGAATCTTGTTTGAGAGTGGATTTGCAGATTGAAGGAATGGGCCTTGAGTTTCAAGTTATAAATGTTTACGGGTTGTATTATGATCGGTCCCCCTTTTGTGTCTCTCTACTCAAAAAACTCCTTCTCAAATCAACGAACCTCATCCTTGGGGGGGACTTGAATTTTTAGTTGGGGGAATCGACAGTTTGGGGCCCTAATGCATGCCCAGAGAACCAAAAAAATTTCTTCACCCACCTTATAAATGATCATGGGCTCATTGATATTTCTCCAATAAATATACTCCCTACCTGGAGAAATAGGCGGTCAGGGGATGCTCGGATTTCCAAACGTCTTGACTGTTGTTTGGTCTCAAAATGTATTCTGGACCTCCCTATGCAACTCAGGAAATGGGTGGGTTGTGGTGGTGTTTCTGACCACTCCCTAGTATGGCTTGAATTGATAAGGGGTCCTACGAAGCTTGCCAACCCTTTTCAAATTCAATACATCATGCCTAGCAGATGAAGTTTTTCATATTATTGTCAAGGAGAATTGGATTCCTTTTGAATAAGGCTCAGATATCCCGACTACCATCCACTTTGTGTCAAACCTAAAGCGTATCAGGCAACTGGTTATTCCTTGGGCACAAGCCAAACGTGCTAGGAAGGAACTTGAATTAAGGAAAATTGAATATAGGCTTAAGTGCTTCTTCTAGTCTGCGGAGGGTGGATACATCTCAATGGAGGCCAAGAATGATATTCTGGCACTAGAATTGTATCACCTAAAGTTGCTTGAATATAAAGAAGCATAATGGCACCTAAAAAGTAGGGCTACCTGGTTAAATAAAGGTGATGAGAATAGTAAATATTTTTTATCCTTCACGAAAGGAAGGAGGACTACAAACACCATTTGAAAGTTAAAGGATCAATTGAGCGCTACAATTTCCTCTTTTGATGTATTAGCCCAGTTGGGGAAAAATAATTTCCAATCCCTCTTTAGGGCTGATCCAAGAGTTAATATTGCATAGTTTATAAGGCTGGCTCTACTTTTCCCCATATTTGTTGATGAGGAAGGAAACACATATCTATTTGCAGAAGTGGGAATGGAGGAGCTTAAGGAAAATCTCCATAGTTTCCAGAAGGATAAAAGCACGAGACCAGATGGATGAACAATAGAATTCTGTCTAGTATTTTTTGAGGTCCTCAGGCCTGAGCTCCTTCAGGTTGTCGAAGAATCCAGGAGAAATGGGAGATTGTACACCCCTATAAATTCCACCTTCATTTCTCTTATCCTTAATTCAGATGAACCACAATATTTTGATGAATTCAGGGAAATATATTTATGTAACTGCCTCTACAAAATTGTGGTCAAGGTCATTGCTCAGAGACTAAAGCCTATCCTCTAGGGGGGCATCTCTCAAGAACAATTCAAATTTTTGGAGGGTAGTAAGATACATGAAGCAATCAGTGTAGCTCAAGATGGACCCCACAATCTAAAGACCAAAAAGTCTCGGGGAGCTATCCTGAAAATTGAATTATCTAAAACTTTTGACTGTGTAAATTGGTCCTTTATCAAAATCCTCCTTACTCATTTGGGGTTGGAAGTTCCTTTTATTAGGTGGGAAAGGGATTTCTTACCCTTAGTTTCTTTCGTAGTCCTTATCAATGGATTTTCTTCCCCTTTTATTCAATCTGAGAGAGGCTTAAGACAACGTTGCCCCCTCTCCCCACTACTTTTTCTGCTAGCCGCAGAAGGTATACATCGTGCTATTGGTCAGGCTGTTGGTTTAAGGGAATTTCAAGGAATATCAATTGGACCAGGGCTTAGAATTACTCACCTTATCTTTGTGGATGATATCCTCATCTTCTTTAAAGGGAGACATAGGGATGTTGAAAAACTTGTAGAGTTTCTCAAATTGTTTCAGGAGGCCACTAGAATGGTTATCAATGTTCAAAAGTATACTCTATCCTTCAAAGGTATGGAGGCAGCCAATGAAGCTCATTACAAACATATTTTCCCTTTCTCTACCAATGAATTCTGAGAGGGCATCAAATATCTATGATTCCACCTTAAACCAAATGGCTATCACAAAGTTGATTGACGATGGCTATTGGCCAAGTTGGAAAAACATCTCAAAGGATGGAGCTTCATGTGGCTCTCCAAAGCAGTAAGACTTACCTTGGACAAATCAGTTCTAGAAGCCATTCCTGTCTATTGGATGTACCTGGCCTAGATTCCAAAGGGGATATTGGAGAAGGCTAGGATAATATGCTTCCGTTTTATTTGGTCAGGTACTCAGGATCATTATACTCTTCCTTGGGTGAAGTGGGATCACCTTGCTTTCCCAAAGGCTTTGGGTGGATGGGGATTGAAGAATATATTTCTCTTCTAAAAAGAGTTGGCTGAAAAAGTTGGATGGAGATTGATTTCAAATACCATCCTGTGGAACACAATAGATTTTCATAAATATATTAGGCCAGATTCTGTTGAAGACTAGATCCATAAATCAAAGAAATCATATCCCCGCAATTCTATTATTTGGAAAGCTATGATCTCTTCCTTCCCTGTCATAGGAGAAGGTCTGGAATGATGTATTGGCAGGGGGAATAAAGTTAGGATTGGGGTTTATCCTTGGCTAGGTAGTGTACAATCTCATATCCTTCCCATTGAAATCAAAGACATTATTCATGAGCAGGATATCCACTTCATCTCACAGGTATCAGATTCAAGATCCACCTCAATCTGGAAACAAGGTTGGTTGGGCTTTGAAACCTTAGGCCTGATATGTAATCAAGCACTTCTCTGGAAAAATTATACAATGGCCCTTTGTTCAGGAAATATTTAGATTATTGACAGAGATGATTAACTTGTGTGGCAGAAATCTCCCCCTGGGATATATACACCAAAATTGGGATATATTTCTTTAAATGTCCAAATTATGCACATGGATCAAAATTGGCGGTGGCAAGGAATATGGAAGTTAAAATTCCTTAAAAAATATAATATTTTCATGTGGTGTGCTATATATAACAAAATACCAACTTGGGACAATATGAGGAAGTGATGCATCATAGGCTCTGGATGGTTCCCACTATGCAAAGGGGCAAACAAATCTTATATCCATCTCTTCATCAATTGTCCTTTTACCCAAAGGCTATGGGAGGAAATTGCATTGTGAATAATTCATGTTGTGGTCTGGGATGGCCCCACAATGTATATGGATTGATATGTCTGGCGCCATGGTCAAGCTCACAGGAAGATAAAGGATCTTCCCCTCATTATCTTCTGGGGCATTTGGTTAGATAGTAAAAAATCTATTTTTCAGGATCAACCTTCTCTTCCAAAATGCATTGCTACTCAGGGTCTCTCGATCCTCTCATAATTTACATGGGAAAAATACTCTCACATTGTCCTATTATCTCCCCCGAATCTATTAACCACACCTATCCATGGGCCTACTTTGATGGTGCATCACAAAACGACCAACATAATTGTTGGGGGGGGGGTGGGGGTTCCATATTTTTCTGATACACATTACTTCAAAATCAAGATGGGATTAGGAGTGGGAATAAACAAATTTTCTAAGCTTATGTCCCTAAATATCCTTTTGCAATTTGTTGTGGAAAAGGGGATTCATTCTATTCAATTTTTTGGTGACTCTATGAATGTTATCAACTGGACTCGAAAAACATAAATCTATCATAATATTTTTCTATTGTCAATATTGGAGGAAATATTCAGATTTATGAACACATTTGTAACTTACACTCTCTCTCATGTATATAGGGAACACAACCAAATAGCAGACTCTTTGTCAAAATATGGACTTCAACTCCTTTTTGGAAACTGGCATATCATATAATTGACAGGTGAAGAGGTCTATGAATACTACGATAGGTCCTCCATAGAATACATCATACAACCAAACTGATCTTTTTCTTTTGTGGAATTTTCTACCAGTACATAATAGAAAATGTGTGTATTATGAAATGTTTTGATGAAAATAACTTGATGTGACACTTACTATGTCTATTTGCTATAGACCTTCATAACTGTGATATTGATGCTCTTTACTTGAGCTCTGTTTGGTCAAAATATGATGTATATACACTTTTGTATGCACTCTCTTTTTGAAGTTGCTCCTCCTTTTTGTTTTGAAAGTTACCCAGTCCACTGTGACCATGAATCATTTGATGTTTATTCC
The DNA here is from genome assembly GCA_009831015.1 of Picea engelmannii. Taxonomy (NCBI): domain Eukaryota; kingdom Viridiplantae; phylum Streptophyta; class Pinopsida; order Pinales; family Pinaceae; genus Picea; species Picea engelmannii. Next base: position 140,690 of record ML822092.1, on the reverse strand, counting down.
AGATGATCAATGTTATATGGCACCTACAAAATGTAATTTTATCTCTTCATATGAATACAATTACGCTTTTTTCCACAGAAAAAAAAAAATAAGGTCCACGCACAACTAGCAAAACAAAATTTTTTACAATCAATAATTTATATTAATAAAATTTTCATGATGATATATATATAATATGAATAAAGTATTTGGTACTTACAATTCAATATTTAAATCTCAAGTAACTACCTTGGCGAAGTTTGTGCTGCCCATGTTTTTCTAGTCTTTCCTTGGTTGCTTTTGAAGTGTTTGGTACATATTTGAAATATCTTACTTGAAACTTTTTGTAGACTTATAGACATGTCAAAAACAACTAAGGAAAGACTAGAAAAACTGAAGGTTCTTTTTCATCATTAACATGTTCTATATCCTGCCTTAAAATTTGCATCCTTTCTTTTCCCTCCTCTGTAAATGGCTTAGACCTAGACCATGCAGTTAGAAAAAGGGGAGAATTAATATTGGACAATGAATAAAAGTAGTTAGAAAAAGGGGATAATTAATGGACAATGATAAAATGTAGTTAACAAAAGGGGATAATTAATGGACAATTAATAATTTGACACTATCTTTCTAATGCCAAAGCCAGACGATGTCATAATTTGACCCAATACATAATTCACATTTCTTCTATTGTTTTAAAATGGCCCAATTTTGTATTATAAAGGACCTTTGACTCATATATAATTGTATGTGAGACATAATCATCAAAGGGGTGCTAAGCTTCATGATAATTGTATGTGAGACAAAACCATCAAAGGGGTGTTATGTTCTTAATAATGGATCTACTACTTGTAAACATGGAAGTTGTACAAAGTTCAATATCCCTTACTTATCACTCATTTTACATGTAATCTTCATCCTAGCTCATACAAATTCAATTTGATGTCTATGTGTTTTGTACATAAATTAATTAAAAAAAACTTGTTTATGTACATATTTGGAAGAGGCATTATCATTGATTTTAATGTAACTAACTAATGCATTAAACAAATACTACATAATGTAATTGCTATGAGGAAAACCCCCCTATACGAGGTCCAAGGTAAAGGTAGAGCGATAAATCCCTTAAAATACTGAACTACCCTTAATCTATCCAAAAACCATCTAAACTAAGTGACGAGAGAGAAAGAAAAGAGAGTTAATGAGTGCACCTTTAGTCCTTGTGGTTGGTTTAGACCTCTTTCGCTTGTTGTCGCCTCCTAGATCATGGTTCTCCTCCCAAAGTTGATCTGCAAAAGGTTAGGACTACAATGCAACAACATATGCAATCTCTACTGATCACTTTAAAAGTCTAGACATAGATATAAATGCACAAATTAACAAAATCATGTAAACATAGGGTTTTGGGACAAGGATAAACTCTTTTATTCAATTTCAAGATAAAAAGGATTACAACCTTTGTTGGCAACTGCTCCACGAACCAAGTTCGAGCTCCTTTGCCATGGCTCCAAGTGCATCAATACCACATTCACTTCTCACAACCAACATATAACCAAGGGAAGGAGAAAGTGTTGCATAAGGAGAAAGGCTTGAGGGGAAAGCTGAGGATAAAACTCAGAATGGGATGCAAATCTTGGACTAAGAAAGGGAAGGGATTTTGGTAGAGTTTTCTTATTCTCTTGCTCTTGTTCATAAATGAATCCCAAATACTTATTTTTATATGAGAAAAATATGGTTATTTGGTTTGGGGATGGGATACAACGGGTAAAATGGTTAGGAAACCCTTCATATCCCATAAACTCCGCCAAATTTCGCACAATTTTATATTTTTTGAAACTTTTGGAGGTAAACATGGGATATATAGCATGAAACATGTGTGTGTACATGGGATAAATAGCATGCATCACATATGTGTATGCGATATATTAGTTCAGCAGGGCACATACACTTTCCAAAAAATGGTTTTTTAAAAGGAAGCCTCAACAGTATTTTGGAAAAGTATGCAAATGGAAGGGCCAATGTCTTGTATGCATAGATAAGGCATTTTGGAATATAACATATTCCCCCTAATGTGTGAGGTCATAAGAGAAACTGATGGCTGAAATACATTACAATATCTTTACACAGTGGGAAGGAACAAAGTTGAGTGAGCCTGAGACGAGTGTTCGTGAGTGTGCCATCTGCAAAAATAATGATAATCTCTCTAAGGTAGGAATACCCATTCTTGGGATGAACTAAGAATGGATACTAATCAAGTACAATGCAGATCCATGTCATATATGACTACTAGAAAAAATATAGATGTCCATATAAAGTGTAGCCACAAAGAATACAGAATGGATCTACATCTCAATATCATCTAAAGATATACAAGTACACTATGATATGCATATTCAAGAAGAATTGATGCCTRCGACTAGAAATGAGGACTTCATAGCTYGATAAACAACTTCAAGATCTTCAAAATCTCAGGTAGGAGTATAATAAGAGTGTAAGACTCACTACCCTAAGGTCTTCGACATGTTGTCAGGGAAAGACTAGAGGATTTTGATCATCATGCACAAAAAATCATTGATTTTGAATCCAAACTTGACTGGCCTCTTGGGACGACCGAATCATGAAAGTAAAGAGATAAACTACATAATGGACCACTCATGTTGGATAAAACTTCCCTTGGACAAAAGCATGACAAAATGATGAGACTCAAGCAACATAGTATTGACATAAGTCTGTGATACAAGAGGCACCATAAACTCTCCATATGTTTGGAAGAGTAACCAAATGGAGGAGGAAACAACTCTATGTAATGAGAAAAACTTCCTAAGGTCATAATAAATACCAATGCTTGGCTAAAAAACAGAAGGATGTGCTTTTTCCAAGGGAGACTATCTTGCTGCCGATAAAAAAGAATGTATATCATGTCCCCTCTTTTGGAATATTTGATTTTTTTTTTGTCTTTTTCAAATTTTTAATGATCTTGAAAAAGAATAAAAGAATGCTACGATACAAAGGAGGAATGAGTGTCATGGGAAAGCAACCTAGTTCCAAGTGCATGGAACATACTGATGCTCAGTGCAAGGATTGCATTTAAGGTGTCAGATCGCAAGGGAAAAAAGTGCTACAAGGATTGCATTTAAGGAATGATTTGAAGGTTTAATTAATAACAACATGAAGTCGACATTAGGCCAAAGACACAAGGATGAGACATGCGATGTGATTAAGTATGACACAAAAATACTCCTTCCATGTGAAGTTTTACGAGCCCATAGAAGGTAAACTCAGTGGTTTTTGACATTTAGAGAGTTTGAAAAACACTAAAAGAAGACTCAAGAGTGTTCCTTTTTTGTAATTAGTCTAGTCAGTTCGAAAAAGGGTTAAACTTATATAGAAAGGATGTCTCTTCAAAACCATTTTAACGAGTGTGATTGAGACAAGATCACTCGACTATCTTTTCAATTTTAAGGAGTCTGAAAAGAGTTTAACTATGGACTCACAACCTTTTTCTAAGTTTAGTCTCCTTAGCCTGAAAAAGTATAAAATATAACTTAGGATAAATCTCTCGGTGAGACATGTCTCCCGAGGCATACCTTTTTCCTGGATAATCTATTGGCCGAAAAAAGGGTTAAACTTATGCCAAATAGATATTCCTTCTGGACCAATTAATGAGTGTGAAAGGAAAAAAGGTCACTCGATGATATTTTCATATTTAGGGAGTCTGAAAAGATATTAATTATGGATTCCGAGGGCATTCCTTTTTCATAAATAATCTCCAAGGGCCAAAAAAGAGATAAACCAAAACTAAGGAGAATGGCCCCTTTTCAAAATTTTAGTCCCTCAGGCCCGAAAAAGGGTTAAAATTACACTTGAGAATACTCTCCTAGCGAACCAAATCTCCTAGGGAATAACTTTATTCATAAATTAATTGTCCATACTGAAAAATGGGTAAACTACTGCTGGATAGATGTGCCTTCAAATTTTAGTTTGACGAGCGTGAAGGGAAACAATATTGCTCGGTAATGTTTTCAATTTTAGAGAGTATGAAAAGGGATTAAAGAAGACTCCAGGGGAGATTATTTTCTTAAGTAATCCAAACAAGACTAAAAATAATAAATAATCTCTCGTTAGATGTTGATTTCAAAGTTTAAGCAAACATGAAAGACACCAAACCATGCTCATAGGGAGTCCCTCAGGTAAAGGCTAGAGAAAGATGAAGAATAATGAGGCTTCAACACACAGTCACGGTGAGGCTAAAATGAGACTCTTGTGCCTATGAATTACTTTGACATGGGAATCAAATGAAAAAAAATATTCTAACTAAGATTCCCATGGAAGGAAGGCTCTACCACATAAAGTACAACACACTTATCAACAAGGAAGGTCAGTGTCATAATTCATTGGGGTCAATTCTAAGGCCAAATTCACCAGGAAAAGGATAATGAAAAAATGCAAGTAGGGAAAATCTAACCTATATGCCAGTTTCTAGGTCAATACTTGTCATTACGGATCAATACGATGAACAAAATTCAAAGAAAAAAAAATCTCCAAGATCCTACATATAAGGCCAATAACACTCATCCAAAAGTTAATAGATCCAGTATAGATAGAAAATTCGAAAAATAACAGGTGTTATTGAATACAAAACTTGAAAAAAAACAAATCTGGACTGTATAATATGGTACAAGGAACCATATAGCCTTACGACTCATGCATAGTACTGGTTTAGGTAGAGCTTGTTGCTAGGCTCTAACTAAGAGTCTCTTCAATAGTCAAACTGAAAAATCTCCCAAAAGGGAAGAAAAAACAAGCCATAGTGTAAGTCTTCCCACAATATATATTTTGTAGTCATGGCTTCAAGGATAGCCTCATCCGAAGGCAATTCAATATCCGAGAATTCACATGAATGAGGAGGGTCGATGGTCCTAAAGGGAGAAACAAACTTACCATATTCCATATGACGATGGAGGTTTTGGACAAGACTAGCAGATTCTATCAATGAAGAATCACAAGAATGAGGGTTTGAGGATCTACAAATAGTAAGATCATACTCAAAAGGAAACTCAAGACCGCTCGGACCAAGATGGGGAAGCAAGGGATCCCATGCCCCCATTGGATAAACCAATGGATCAATTATTGAGAACAAGTCTCGATAAGGTAAACATGAGTGAACAAGTTCCTCATCAAGAGAAATTGAACACTGAGGATAAGATGCCACATAATTAACCCATGGTGGGGTAGAGTCTACATGAATACTAAAAACATATAAAGGGGAAGCCTGAACTAACGCTGAATTAGGATGGTGATTATCAAATGCCAGTGATCAATAGTGAAAATGATTCCATTGTGAGGGAAATGCATAAACCAAAAGAGCGTAGACACCACATCATTCATAGAATATACATAATCACATCTGAGAAGCATATTGGAATCTAAAAAGTGTTGCACCACTATAAAATCGACAAGGACAACATTCCCACCTAATGAGATAAGAAATTGAGGAAGAATCCCAAAATATTCACTAGGACGTCTGTCAAAATCCAATAACTCATGCAATGTAGACACAAGCTCATGAGAACCCAAAGATTTCCAAGCTGAGGAGGATAAAACACTTGCGGAGGATCCTTCATCCACAATACATTAGTAATTTTTTTTTGAATTAACTTCAACCCTTATTTGAAAAGGCATAGAAGAAGGAAGGAGAGGATCAACAAGGACATTCCAATCAAAGGAAACCATCCTAGGACTTGGAGGGGGTGTGCTCGAAGTGAGTGGAATTCCCCCTTGTTCTAAAAGTAATGAACTAGAAATGCTAAAAACATATTCAATAGACACATCACTCTCCATCAGAAGAGTGGGATCAACCAAATATTTCATCGGTGTGACCACTTTGGTAGACTTGACACTCTCCAAGAGAAGAGTGGGATCAGGAAAAGATTGCATCGACGCAACTACTTCCTCAACCATTGGTTGAATAGGTTGTGAGACAACATGGTTTGAAGGAGAATCACCCCCCAAAAGAGGAGTGGAGTCGACCAAATATTTCATCGGCACGACCACTTCATCAACCAAAGGTTGAACAGACTGTAAGGAAACCTTAGAAGACTCAAAATTAGAAGAGCTTGTAGACAGGGACCACAATCTTCATGCCTCTATAAGGCCAGAGAATAAATGAGTAAGGTGATATCCCTTACAAATATTACAAGGGAACTTAGGCTTAYGACCTATCCATATAGGTTTCTCAACATAATCAATGCCCCAAACATGACCRGTAGTGGTTGGTTGGACATCTCCAACATGACTTGTAGAGGTTGGTTATTGGTCGATAACATGACTCGCAAAGGCTACAAACCTATTGCCATTATGACTAGTAGTGATTGGAATCTTACCCCTAGCATGACTTGCAGAGGCTRGGTGCTTTCCCCCAGCATGACTTGTAGAGGTTGGGTGTTGGTCTTCAACATGACTTGTAGAGGTTGATGACCTATATCCAACATGACTCGCAGAGGTTGGTGATTTATTCTTCTTKTTCTTCCTCTTTCTATTTCATTTATACTTCTGGTTATTGGTAGCTATAATTTCACCAGAGAAGTTAGAATGAGGAGGAGAAGACTTTGTTGACAAAGGAACATCAACATGATGCACATGACATAAGGTGCTTAAATGAGAAGCGTCAAGAGAATTCATGACATTTGGAATGGTACCTAACCAAACCGGTAGTCCCACATTCAACCCAAGAATGTACAACATGGCCATCAAAGGGACACCAACATTTTCAAAGAAAGGAAAAGCAAAAGAATATTCCTATGAAGGGGTTCCTTGGTTGGTAGCGTTAGGATTTTTTTCCATGAAGATGTTATGCATAGGTTCTTCCCTTGCAGGATCATCCAAGTCCATAAAAGTCTTACACATTGACTCTGGCGAACCAGTGGTATGCAAAACAATGCCTATAAAGAGGCGGTTCCACGTTTCTAAGAGAAATACCAAAAATTCCTCATGACCGGTGGAGTGGGCGATCTACCACCTTAGGTCAAAGAGCCAAAGCAATGATTGATTAAATCACTACGGAAAACTAGGGAGCATAGAGAACACCACTAAGAAGAAAATCCTAAAAAGATACAAGCCAAACAAACGATCCTTATGAATGAGTCCAACCCAAGGAGATGAAGTCCTGATCGTCCAAAGAATTCACAAAGGAAAACAAATGGACAGGAGAATAAATTACCCAGACCTCCGACTGATGGTCCCTTCGGGTGTTTCCTATAGAATACAGAGTCTACCTTAGGTACCGCGATACACCCTTCACAGTTACCTATGTGTCAACCTTAATAATGGAAACTAGGCCACCAACTTGTAATCAACAACTAGGGGGGTACAGTCAACATCCAGGCGAGTGTATGGGTAGGGTAACTAATCCCGAAGATCCTCCTGAGGCCTAAAATGCAACAGGGATAGAATCACTTTAGAGTACCTTGGACATATCCAAGTGTCTCATAGGTCTGACACAATTCAGGTCAATAATGCTATAGGATTCACTCCCAATACACACTCTCCCAAATGATTTGTCGGAATCAGGAGTGGATATCTTCATCACTGTCCTCCATGTGACCTCATGTTTGACTCTTGTGTTAGAGGAGCTTCCTGGATTGAGTAATTACAAGATGGATTTTTCACACCATAACACAAACACCTAAGTTAAGTTTTGATTGGCCTTGGAGAGTTTACCTCTCCACACCCAATCCAAGGCCCTATCCTAAGATATTGGTGAACCCTAGAAAAAGTTTTACTAATATATTTTATATTAGCACACTCATTTTAAGGGATTTTCTTACTCAAGTAACGAAAGTGAAACTTATGTTGTTTGAGACTCTTGCAAAAATGAAACTTATAAGAACACTGGAAAAGAAAAATTTACACTAATCCTTCAAATGAAAAAAGTTTCAAGAAAGAAAATGCATGAACAATCCTTCAAACCTGAAGATGCAATCTTTTCTCCTTTCCATGCAAAATGCACAATGCAACTTTCGAGTGAAACAAAAGAGGAAATGAAAGGATTTTCTTTCTTATTTTTATTTTGAAATGCTTTCAAGATGAGAAGAAAACATAACCCTATGCTAATTCATTTTTCTTTTTCAATTAACAATGCAAAGCAAATGAAAACAAATAATGAGACCTAAAAAACTAAGTTATTTATTTATTTATTTTCTTCCAATCAAATCAGAACTAACAAATGATGCTAAAAGAAACTGCAAAATACACGATTCTTAAAATTCAAGCTAAAAATAAGACAAAAATTCTTGGAAACATAGAGAGACAAGAGGATTTCTTTTTTTAATTTATTTCATAAACAATCTGAGCCTACAAACTGTCTAAACCCCAAACAATAGAAGCTTTTGGAACTCAAGAAGACCTGGGAACCACAAGTTTCCTGTAGGAAAAGGAAAATATTTTGAAAAAATTATCCAAAACAAAAGAGATGCATTTTGTGCACGGCTAGAATGCATATGTATGCAGGTTGTATATAATGAAGACCACGTATGTACACATGTTGTATAGAGAACATGATGCGCACACCTCTGTAAATTTTCAAAAAAAGAAAAATATTGGATAGGTAACTTGGGAAAGGGAAGCTGGTAGGCACCTGGAAGGTGACCAGAGACCCAAACTGACTTATAACACTCATAAAACTCACAAAGAAACTAAAAATCAAATCAAACCAATATCTCCCACTAAGAACCTAGAGACTCTCGAGTGGAGTTGTCAATTCTACTATGGGGAAAATGTCCCTATACTGGGTCTAAGGTAAAGACAGAGCGATAACTCCTTTAAAATATTGATCTACCCTTAATATATCCCAAAACCATCTAAACTAAGTGACAAGAGAGAAAGGAAACATAGTTAATGAGTGAACCTTTAGTCCTTGTGGTTGGTGTAGACCTCTTTTGCTTGTTGCTGCCTCCTAGATCACAGATCTCCTCCCAAAGATGACCTGCAAAATGTTAAGAATACAATGAAACAACATATGCAATCTCTATTGATCACTTTAAAAGTCTAGACATAGATATAAATGTGAAAATTAACTAAAGCATGTAAACATAGGGTTTTGAGACAAGGATAAACTATTTTATTCAATTTCAAGATAGAAAGGATTACAACCTTTGTTGGCAACCTCTCCATGAACAAAGTAAGGGATCCTCTGTCATGACTCCAAGTGAATAAATCCCACATTATCTTCCTGAAACTAACATATCACCAAGGGAAGGAGGAAGGGTTGCATAAGGAGAAAGGCTGTAGGGGAAGGCTGAGGCTAAAAATCAGAATGGGATGCAAATCTTGGACTAAGAAAGGGAAGGTATTTTGGCAGAGTTTTCTTGTTCTCTTGATCATGTTCATAAATGACTTCCCAACTCCTCTTTTTATATGAGAAAAATATGTTTATTTGGTTTGGGGACATTCTACAAGGGGTAAAATGGTTAGGAAACCCTCAATAGCCCATAAACTCCACCGAATTTCGTGCAACTTTATATTTTTTGCAACTTTTGGAGGTAAACGCAGGATATCTAGCATGCAGCATGCGTGCGTACGCAAGCTAACTAGCATGCAACACACGTTTGTATGTAGGATATTAGTTTAGCAGGGCGTGTACACTTTCCAAAAAATGGTTTTTAAAAAGGAAACCTCAACAATATTTTGGCAAAGTATGCAAATGGAAGGGCCAATGTCTTGTATGCATAGATAAGGCATTTTGGACTATAACAATAACTAACAATGTAACTATCTAATGACACAAGAGAAGTAAATGATTTGTACCTTGTCAGAAATGTGTTGTGGAACGTTGAGGTGATTTCTCTTCAAAATTGCATTTGTCAAAGACAATAATAGGTTAAATGAAGGATTAATAACTAAACATCTATGAGCTTGCATTTGACAAAAAGAATTAAACATTATATGAATGGATAATAATTAAACATGTATGGAACTGTATAAATACTAAAGGGGAATACCTCATAAATGAGGTCCTCTTGGTTTCAAGAATAATTTATTCTCTACTAAATAAGACCAACCACATGAAAGTGGAAGCTCGTTTCTCTCCTCCCCCCCTCACATCACTCTCAATTCCCCATACCCAATAATGCATAACGAGTAGAAAAACAAGAATTAAAGGTAAATGAAAGAAATAAGGTACATGCATACATAACATATAAGGTCCACACACAACTAGCAAAACAAAAAATTGTACAGTCAATAATTTATAATAATAAAATTTGTCTTGAAAATATGTAGAATCACATATTTTTTTGTTTCTTCTTTTTGATTAAATTCATGAGTGTATCATCATCACATTTGTCTTGATCTGAGTATTCAAATATTAGGTCTTATTCTATTGTTGGAAGGCGATGGGTCGTCTCGAGCATTCTACTACTTCTAGTAGCAAGATGTGGACACTGATGCACTACAAGGACATCTACTACAATAACAAAAAGTGTTAAAAGGACATGGTTAGTTGTTATTCATAGCAATGATTTATTAGTACGAATATCATTACTATATTTTTTACCTGGAGGAGTAGTGGAAACCATTGGTTGGATTGTTGTCAGTTCCTCTCCTCTCCAAGCACCCTCATCTACATGCTCTACCATTGAAATAAGAAAATTTATAGGTACGCCATCTAAAGGAAATATTTATAATCATCATATTATACATTTTATTTTAAAGAAACACATACTGTGATGGGTTTGAAAACCACTAGTATCACGGGGTTGTTTTCCAGCACCGTCAAATCACCAGTGTTTCTTTCCTACTTAAAACAAATAGACACATAATTATTTGATGGGTTAAATAAATCATCAATATATTTGACAAGTAATAAACAACCACAATCTTGTCATTTTATTTACCAACTCATTCGAAGGGTCAGATTGTGTTTGTGATCCCTTCCTTTGTCAATTTTCCACCACAACTTGAAATCTGAACTTGAAGCTGAGCATCAAGTCTTATTTGGTGGAAAATGTGTTGAATGTATCCCCCTGCATCGCATGAAATAAGATAAGTATTTTTTCTTACTGACTACAATTAGATAAAAATTTCATGATGATATGTATAATATGAATAAAGTATTTGGTACTGACAATTCAAGATTTTAATCTCAAGTAACCACCTTGGCCAAGTTTGCGTTGCCCATGTTTTTCTAGTCTTTCCTTTGTTTCTTTTGACGTGTTTGGGATCCTACAAAAAGTTTCAAGTATGTTATAAGATATCACGATTTTTTCTGTAGAACTAAAAAAAATTCAACATATTCAATTAAAAAGATCATATATTACCTTCCAGGGCCAGGTGGTGGCTTCCCTTCCTTTCTTAATACATTCTCCTTTGCGTCCTCCTATATATTTTTCCATTCCATCCTAGGAATGACCGGAGGACGATCATACTTATGGTTCTTTTTCAATTGAACCCTATATTGATCTCTGACATATTTTAAATATGTACCGACCCTAGAGGTGATTTTGGAGTTGTTGAATAAATCACCAAACATGCTGACCATACAATCTATAAGATTATTTTTCAAATCTTTATTCTTGGTATTCTACCATTTTTGAATGGTGGGCCTAAAGATCTCTAAATCCTTGTCATGTAAGGTCCTGTAAAAAATATTGTTTACTGAAAAATGATATGATTATTAGATTAAAATAATATGAAAGATGTAGGTTTCAATCAAATGGTAGGAACTATTTAACATATTAAAAAATACTTGGGATTTGTTGTATCTTTAAGGGAACCAAGTTTATATCCACCAAATAGTTGATGGAGAATGTTCCTGATCTTTGAACATGTGTTGCCCCAGGACAAAAATTCTTTGGCTATGAAAAACCAATATCCTCATGAGATTCTCCTTGTGGACCCTCGTGTGTACGGTCTAGCGTGTGTAGTAGGGGCGTCTCATGGGCCCCAAGAGTTTCAGTCCTTTGAGCCACAAATAAAGAAGAAAATAACCTCGCAGGTATGTGGCTCATGCTAGGATGCTATGGGGTTTGTGCATCACTACCACTGGCAATGTCCCCATGACCATGTTATCCCGTCAGATCTAAAATTGCCTATAGAAAGAAAACGTTGGAGTATTTCTCATATAACAATATCTGACAATATTTCATAAATCAATATATGTTAGAAATAGTCTTTTTTTTTTTTAATTGCACTTACCCCAAATTGTTCTATATCTCGCCTTAAATTTTCATACTTTTTTCCCTCCTCTGTAAGTGGCTTAGACCTATCCACTTCAATGCATTCCTTATTTTCCTTTTTCAAGGCCTTTAAAATTGTTTTCGTCAGGTTGATGGAATCATATATTTCATTCCACACATCATTATGCGCTGACGATGTGCTCATCTACATAAAAAAATAAACATGTTAATTCAATTATTGTAATCAATAATTCATATGAAAATCACTATTATACATGTTGCGAGCTAGTTGGTGCCTTCCCATGATAACCCTGCCACATTATAAGATGCATGAAAATTTAGAATTGTTAGAAAATAATATAAGAAGAATGAGCTATTAAAATGTATATTAAATATAGAAAAAGGAAAACATTAATTATAGGTTTGGTAGACCGATAGAACATATTTACCCCCATAATAACAATGCTTCCTTTGATTCAATTCAAATAGTAATCGATCAACAACTATTCCCCTGCAGCTATTGTTTTCACTACACATATGAATATTCGATTTACTTCATGCCCCTCAAATATACAATTGGGTTGCTTTCTTGTTTTCCTAGGTCTTGTACTATTAATAAGCCCTGCAATATTGCTCGATGCTTTGTGATCATTATCTTTTAGCTAGATATAATTTTCAATGACTACATATCTCTGCATACTTGGCATATACCATACCAGCCTCAACCAATATCCATAGTTGTATCACGGTACGACATATTCCATCAACTCAAAAATTCATTCATCTTTCGTCTTTATGCCATCCATGGAAAATAGACCCAAACCATGTATGGATGATGGAACAATGAGATAAATCCTCTCATTGACAAAAAAGTCAATGTCCAAGTGAGGAAGTTCATTGGGTACCCATGGTCTCACTAGAATTTTGTACCTCAAAGGAACCTCAACGCCACTTATGCTCTCATCATCACAAGAACATGAACCTCCTTCAACAAGAAAGAATTCCATGCACCAACAAAATTTTCTTCTGACCTTTTCAACTCTAGTTGATATCACCTTGTTAGATGTGTTGGACATAACACTTTCCCCCCTTCCTCCAGAAATTCCCTCACTTGAGGATGATAGGTTTGACATGTACCTATTTGGTTGTACCCACACTCCATTGAATGAGAAAATGTATCTAGATATGATATGATTGAATTTATCCTCATTGTCGGAATATTTTGTCAAATTTTGACCCCATATGTAGTAGTGAACTAACCAAGTATGATATTTTAGTAACCCTTTAGAAGGAGAGTAAGTTTTATTAGTTTGGAATATCCAAAAAAAGGTACATGTATACAACCTAAGTTAATATCTACTTCTAATCCTAAAGTCAAAGCTTCAAATTCAACTATATTATTTGTACAAGGAAAGTTTAGACAATAAGAAAAATGGTGTAATTTTCCTAATGGAAATTACATCCTTCACCTGAATAGACATTGTCAAAATGCATGTGCCAAGCATGATCATAATAATCACACGTGAACATTGGGCTTGGCACTATTCACACTTTTTTCTTTGGTGAAGATGGAATAAGTGTCAAAATAGGACTTAGATGGAATAAGGTTTCATACTAAAGGTGGGGCTTGTAAGTTGCACCTCTAAGTAAGTACATGAGGTGGTACTATCCACTGGTAGTTCTTGAAAGGAAAAATGAATGTTTGAGAAGGCCTCTTTGGTTGTATTAAAGATCACGATATTGGTTTTACCAAGATCGACTATCAATTGTTTAAGATCATAGAATTGGTCCAAAGCGTTAAGTTAGATTTGTATGCCCTCTAGAGTGGAGGTCAACAATACCACACCATTTTGAGATAAAAGGAGTGAAACCAAGACCAATGAAGTAGGTAATTGTCATTGCCTCAAGTAAAATCACCAATGAATTTGTTGAAGGTCATCAATGTAGACAACGAAGAGGGTTAGGGAGAGAGGATACCCCTATTTGACACCAAACATGCTCCTGATATTTTGAGAAATCCTATAAGATGTTTAGAAAAAATCCACCATTGTCTCAAAAAAATGCATCACAACAGAAACAAGGAGCTAAGCTACATTCGAGGTACAAATCTACTCAATGAATAAGTGTATAGGAATAATGTTAAACGCATTCCAAAATTCAAAGAAGCAACAATAGAACTTTAAGGATCTTTGTCTAGCCTTCTCAATAATATCATGTAGGGTGCATATGTGATCATTGGTATTTAGTCCCTCTTGAACTGGACATAGCGTATAGCTCTCAAATTTGATAGATAGGTAAATATCAATAGTTGTTGCATATAATTTAGCAAACATATGATTAACCATGATTGTCATGTAATTATTGGGATCCAGAGCATCACCTGATTTGTGAATGGGGTGAATGAGATGGTGGAACAATAAAAGGGAATACATGGACAAACAACCTCATTGAAAATGATAGAAAATGGTGATGTAAGGGTCTCGTTCCGTATATCATAAAATTTGGTCGAAGAACCTCAAGATCAATGACTTTACTAGTGAAAAGTTGTGGTAGTTTATCAAAATAACACTAGGGGTGAAAAAATGATGAGTGTAAGGGGGAGAGGAGACATGAATGGGGGAATGAATTGGAATTTGATAGAGAGAGGAGGTATGGGTGCATCATGTGTGGGGGTCAATATTGGTCGACTGTTGTTTCTGAGGAAGGAGGGTATTACTTGAGTGTCTGTGTCTAACTCTGGATGATGGACCAAGTCATATTTAAGATTTTTACGCATACCATTACCATAATTATCATAACATGTATTCATTGGACAGGGGCCAGGAGGACGGGTGAATCTTGGTGTATGAAGGTATGGGGAAAGGAGTCCTGAGATGTAGACCATTTTTTTTAAGATTGAAAACCTATTTATACGTGTTGACATTTTCCTTGCATTAGGAATTCAAGAATGATAAATGGGCATGAAATTTTGTTTAAAGGAAAAAAATTTAATTTTAGAAATATACATAAGAAATCTATGTTACGAGAAATGGTATTGCAGGGCACCATTTCTCCAAGAAATGGGAACTTGATAGAAACATAGTTTCTTGGGAATTCCTCTGCCTATGGTGGAATTTATGAAAGTAATCCTAACATTTGCATATCATTGTTTCCATTGGAGAGGTAATGTATTTAAGTTTGTCATCCCAAATATTGATTGTAGAGTTATTCCCATGAGACTAATATAAATAATTATGAATGATAGAGAAGGGTTCAGTAATTGTTGACACGACTTGGAATTCACCTAAAGTAAGGCTTAAACTATTGGTTATTATCATATGATCATTAATGCTACAATATTTTATCAATAAAACTTGTTTTCATATAAAATTTATACCATTTATTAGCATCACCATAGTTTAGCTTCTAGAGCTTGGTTCGTTAAAACAAAGTCCTTAATTCTTATAATTTTGATAATAGTGTTGAGATTTACCTTGAGAGTGTGAGTGTGTGTGTGTGGAAAAGAAATATATAATAAAATCGTACTCCAAATTATCCAAACCACATAGTCTAGAGTCTAGACAACCATAATCATAAGCCAAAAAATTGAGGGAATCATATTTGCAACAATCGATGGACCATATTTATCAATGTGGGTTGGATCCCATACACCCATCACAAATAATGGGCTCCCACTAATAATTAACCTATTGTAACTTATGAGAAGGTGTGTCTCAAAGATAATAATGGAAAGAAACAAGCATTTGTCTCCCTAAGGTGGAGATAGAGGAGGATAACTATAGTGCCTTTCTCTTTGTTCATGAGAAACTCCACCAACATGATGCTGAGACCCCTCTTCAAATCATTGCAATTGATAAGAACATATTGGGGTGAAATATAATTGGAAGGTGGATCCTTTCTCACAGAACAAGTAGCCTCCCTAAAGAACTCTTGTAATAGGCACATGTTTTCCATGTTGATATACACCTTATGAATTTTCACTATATTCTACAAATAAAGGTTTGAGCATACCAATGGGTCATCATACTAGGTACATAATTTATTGTGTTGAAATTTCTTAAGTAGAGATTTGTTCCTTTTTTTCCAAATAAAGAAGAGAACGTACGTTTTAATGAGTTCCCATGTTTCATTGAACTTGATATCCCAAGCAAGTTTCTCTTTGAAGAGGGTAAATTTCAAGGGAACAATAATTGAAGAACTAGTTCTATAGCTTAGATACCTAATCCTAGGAAACTTTAACAAAATCACACACAAAAAGAAAGTCTTTCAAAGTTTGGTTTCTCTCATAAATGGGGTGTTTCAACTAGGCCACCCTAAAATGCATGATTTTCTTGCTTCGATCCAAAAACCTAAGAATCAATGACCATGAAAATAAAACATTATTTGGATCAATTATAAAATTCCATGCATTTCAAATCTTGAAGAGACAAGTCTTTTGTTTCAATTTGAGCCTCGACAACTTCTTCAATCTAGCATATGAGACACGCTTTTGGAACAACCATTTATATTCATCAACGCACATTTTTTCAAATTCCTTTATTCCAATCCATATATAGTCTCGAGACCAAGCTATAAGAGATTATACACCAATATTGATCAATATATTATCAGGAGCCAATTCCTTTATACGCTCCAAAATTAATCTACATGTGTTAGCAAAGCAAGACTTTGTGTTTAAATATAGCCATAGCATCAAATTACCAGTTATGTTGTTGATGCTTCTTCTAAAAAGGAAAAGGGTTGAGAACCATGCATTCTTACACAAAACATTACCATTATGAGAGTACAATAGTATCAACTACCAAATAAAATAATTCCCATTAAAAGGATAGGATTGACTTGAAGGAGTCACATTTCAAGATAAAATTTCTCTTAATGGGCTCCTAGGCTCTCCATATGCTTTTGGAAACAAGTGAATTGAATATTTAAACAATCTGGAGGAATAATCTAAGTCTAGAGATGGAGGCCCTTCCTTGTGTTTTTTCCAAGTGAGATCTCATAGGCAATGCATTGTTTAATTAAATTTTCCATGCTTTATTTCCTTCTATAGCTTAGGTAATCTAGTTTGCATAAAGACCCTAGGTTTTGTGTGAGTATTGGTTATGCATACCCCCCATTCTCTAAATATGAAAATATATTACAATTTACCATGTGGAAGCATTTACCCCCATTAATGTTTACCTAGAAGAAATTACAGAGGATTTTTTCAATCTATGATAAGAATTAACTAATGGTGCATTCTAAGAGCAATAAAAGGAAATCACGATCCACAAAAAATTAAACATGAATCTATTCTCTACAGTTTCAAACAATGAATTAAAAYCTATGGACAATGAATAACAAGGTGATGTTTTTTTTCTTAGGAGGGGTCATTGGATATTCTAATACATCGTTTTGTCACTTAAGAAAGGGGTTATACTCACCATTCTATCTYCTTTCCCTAGGTCTGTAAGATTTCCTTTCCATTTCAGTTTGAAGAAAATCTTGTGCAGGTCTCTATCTCCTTTCCCTCGTGGGTATCTATCTCGACCTTTCCCTAGGTTTCATCCACAGTACTAATGTCCTTACCCTCAGTGCAATTATGTATCTCCTCCTCGTGCAATGGTTTCGACCGGCCTCTATTTCATGCACAATGGTTTCGCAGATCCTTTTTTCCCTCCGTGAAGTGATGTATCTCCTTCTCACGCATGGTTTTGGATGTATTTTGTTTCATGCACAGTGGTCTAGTGTCATATTAATACTAAAATGTTGTTTTACTTCTTCATATGGGAATTATGTAACACACACACACACACACACACACACACACACACACATTACATATATAATATATGTAACATATATAATATATGTAACATATATAATATATGTAACATATATTATATGTTACATATATTAAATATGTAATATATATAATATATGTTACATATAATAATATGTAATAATGTGTAGCAGAAGACCTTGATGGATCCCATCTTCAGAGGCCAGTGAAGGATATGTTACCAAAGCATTTTTTAATGGCCCTAAGAGAATTTATGTTTCAATATTCAAGAGGGACAGTGTGGAATCTTATCGATATAAAAAATGAAGAGAATTATTTTGTATGCCAATTAAATAAGATTCCATGGCCTTATAAAGAGTCCCACATCGTTGATGAACTAGGGTCCTTCAGCATGAGCTACAATAGTTTCATCTCCACAATGAGAAATTCTATAATGAAACAAATTGCCACATGGGTCAATCATACATTATATCCTTTAGGAAAGATCCATAAGATTTGGAGATACAAGATTAGAGGTCTTTTTTCTTTATAATCCATAAGCCACTAAATCAACGTATCAATATGCGTGTTAAGTAATATTTATCATCCTCCTTGAATGAGGAGAGATCCAAATTAAACAATGACATGGATGAAACCTTCTTAATGTAAAAGGTGTTTATTAATTGGATTGGTTGTCATTGATGTCAACCCTTGAAGAAATTACGGTAACGAATTTCAGTAGAAAAAGGGTTTGGGTAATAGACCCAAGTTGTTTTGATGGATAATGGTATGAGTTTTGATATATTTGCAGGTAAAACTATTCTATATGGATAGTACATGTCATACCATTTCCAGTGGTATGTGTAACGTCACATAACTCCTCATAGTTAGAGAGTTATGATCATGTGAAGTTGGAGAACCCTCATGAGTCATATAGAATCCCCAAAAGGTCAAAGTAGTCAAAGTGTTTGCAAAGAAGAAATTATTTAAATAATAAAGTGAAGTGATGACTGTACTATAAGTCAAAGAGGATGCAAAATAAATTATTTAAATAATAAATTTAATGGAGAACTTACTAATTATGAAAAGTAGTTAAGTTAAGTGGACAAGTGGTTATAAGTGGGTTAACCCTAAAATAAGGAAAATGGGTTAAGATTATTAAAAGATAACCCCTTGAGGATGCTACATGAAAGTATAAATAAGAGGCAAGGCTCTCTCATTTAAACACACTTGAACCTATTGAATATCATTGAATATCTAGTTTGTGAAAGGTTATTTGGGCAGGTATTATTGATAGAGAAAAGTGCGGCAGGAAAAGTGTTGCAGAAAAAGTGTGGCAGAAAAAGTGTGATAGAAAAATTGCAGCAGAAAAAGTGCGGTAGAAAAATCGTGATAGAAAAAGTGCGAGAGAAAAATCACGGCAGAAAAATCGCGACAGAAAAAGTGCGATAGAAAAATTGTGGCAGAAAAATTGCGTTAGAAAAAGCACAGCAGAAAAATCGCGAAAGAAAAGTGCAATAGAAAAATCACGGCAGAAAAAGTACGGTAGAAAAATCGCGGTAGAAAAAGTGCGACAGAAAAAACGCGGCAAAAAAAGTGCGGCAGAAAAATTGCGACAACAACATGGTTGGGGTCTATTTATGAGAGATATGACACATCTTGTTTGAGGTATGTTTTGTGAGCTAGGGTTTAGCTCTCGAGATGGTATTGGATGTTCAATATTTCTGCATATATCAAATTTGTTGAGGGATACAGTTGATATTTTGTTGTTGGTATTTGGCATATGAGTATCGGTCTTTTGGTTGTGATGTGTTGTTGAAGTTGTTGGTTTAGCTTGAGGCTACATAACAATGAGGTTGTGGCACATGGTTTGATGTAAGGGTTTATGGTATTTGGTTTATGGAAAGAGTGATGAATTGTTAGATAACTTTTGATGGTTATATTGGTGTATGCATTTGGTATATGGTTGAGGTACATGTTGGGTACATGGTTGAGACAAGTAGTTGATGAGTTGACACATACATGAGTTGTATAGTTAATGATGTTGGTACATATTGATGAGTCATAGTTGATGTGAAGTTGATGCATGACTGGTACATACTTGGTACATGTTTGGAGTCACTTGTTAGTCGTATTGTTGACACATCGTTTATGGATGATTTAGCATACTTGTCTTGGTAGATATGATTTGGTTGATAAGATTGATGAGACATGTTGTTGTGATAGGTTACTTGGATAGGTCATTGTGACAAGTTATTTGTACATGTTTGGTGCATAGTTTATGCACTTATTGATGGTACAGGTTGAGGTACAGGTTGGTGCATGGTTGATGCACTTGTTTATGGTACATATTGATTACAGGTTGGTGCATGGTTGAGACACTTGTTTATGGTATAGGTTGATTACAGGTTGAGGTACAGGTTGGTGCATGGTTGATGCACTTTTTTATGGTACAAGATGATTACAGGTTGTTTGGTACAGGTTGGTGCATGGTTGATGCACTTGTTTATGGTACAGGTTGATTACATGTTGATTGATACAGGTTTACAACAGTATATTTCGCAGTGATAGTGTGACAATGGTTCCATAATTCTACTTATATTTCAGGGCGGTTGGATGGGGTAAGGACAGGTGGTTGTAGACACATTCCAGTTATAGCCGGATAACATAGGGGGTTGTATCCTCCTTCTTGTTGTAGCTAGAGAATTGGGGAGTTGGAGCTTCCCTCACATTGTAGCTTAAGAAACTAGGGGGTTGGAGCCTCCTTCTAGTTGCAGCTGGAAAACAAAGGAAGTTGGTGCTTCCAATGAATGTAATTCTTAAAGACATATAAGAAAAAACATTATGTGGTTTTCTCCCACTTTGGGTTTCCACATAAAAACACTAGTGTACTGTGTATGTGTATGATTGCTCATTTGTTCATTATTTATTTACTCTGCAACTATTGGATGATAATGCTACATTGATATAACACTTGTATTTTGTGGTTAAAAATGATTAAATTTCTCTATTACTGATTCAACCCCCCTCTCAGTAATTCAACAATTGGTATCAGAGAAGGTTTCTTCAGGAAACAATTTAACCATGGGAAGGAGATCATGGATTATTCTGAGAATGGAGTACCAATGTTTAATGGTCAGAATGGTTTAAAGTATGAGATTTGGAGCAAAAGGATGAAAGTATTTTTACAGGCACATGGACATTATATTTGGCTATTGGTTGTTACAGGATATGATAGTTCAAAAAGGGAAAATATTGCATCCAAGAAGGAATTGAAGAAGAATAACAAAATAGCAATGGATTTCATCTGAGAAGGATTACCTAATCAGGTAAGAGAAAAGGTTGGTAAATGTTCATCATCCAAAGAACTTTGGGATAAGTTACACGACATATATTCTTCACCCATTGCAGATTCAGAAAATGAAAAAGAAGATGAAGATATAGATCAAGAAGAATTATGTTCACCATGTCAAACAAATTCAGAAGATGAAGAGTACATAATCACTAGAGGTATGTTGTTTTTCTTTAACTGTGAAAAACACAGACATCTTGAAATAGAATGCCATGAAGGAAATGAGACAGAAAAACTAATTGAAAAGGAAGACAATTATGAAGCATAATTGACTAGTGCTTTAGATGAACTAAGAGAAGAAAATAAGTCACTCAAGAAAGAATTGATGAAACAAAAGGAAAGTGTTCACATTTTTGAAGAATCCCAAAATGTCATCGAGAACTTAAGAACTCAACTAGAAGAATCCAGAAAGATCGAAGAAAATATTGAATATCAAAAGAAGTATTTGGATGCCAACATAGTAACACAAAAGGAAGAAGAAGAAATGAGAGAGAAGATATTGACAGATCATCTTAAGCAAAGAACTAATGATCTAAACCATCTTGAGGCAGAGTTTGGTCAAGAAGAGAAAGGAATTGAAGAAGAAATAATCACATTAAAAATTCATCTTGAAGAAGTGAAAAGAACATAAGAAATCATGAAGTCTCAAATAATGAAGAAAGAAGAAGAGGTTGAGAAGCTTGAAGAAGAAGTTGTCACATTGAGAAGTAAAATCATCAAGCTCAACAAGAATGTTGAAGAGACAGAAACATCCATATCGGTTATGGAGAATGAAGAGAAGCACTCTAGGTTGCTAGAAAAGAAGAATGAAGAAAATAAAAAGAGTTATGTAGAAGTACTCAAATGAAGGAATCATGGTCAACCATAATATAAGAAAACTATTGAAGATACGTCTTCAAGAAGACCATCCATGTTCAAGCCACAAAGAAGCTTGAATCATGATCATGATTAGTTAAGGTAGAAATTCAGAAGGACTACACCCCAAAGACGATCATTCACTCCCAGGTATGAAAAATTATTTTATGGTCATTGTTTTTATTGTACTAATTTTGGACATAAGGTTGCAGATTGTAGGGATTATAAAATAAATTTTCAAGAAAGAAGTGTCTATGTGGCCCCACATAACATTGAATGTTACAAATGTCATAACTATGGACACATAGCTAGTGATTGTAGAAACATGATCGATACTTCCATGAAAGAGAACACTGATATCATATATAATAAAGTATGGATAAGAAAACATGAAGAATATGTGAACAAAGACCAAGTCCCAGAGATTGCAAGATTGACAATAAAACAAGATGAAGAAAATTCTACAGAGAAAAAAAAATATGTCAGATACAAAGAGGTTTAGAAAGTAACTGAAAGAAGAGAAGGACAAGTAAATAAGTAACATGTTCAAGAGATTGTACTTTTAGGCATTGTAGTGAAAGATGAATCCATAGACAGAAAGAAAGAATTCAGAGCTCAGAGAGATGATGAATCTACCAATGAAGATGATGATGAATACACATCAGAGCAGGAATGGTTCTGATCCATCCGACTTAGAGACTCACAGGTAATATGAATATTAGATAGGGGGATTCTATGTGATAGTTGTGACATACCAAAGAATCATCATTCGAGCAAATTGTAGAGTTTGAGAAGACAGATTGATCCAGGTGGATATCGGTGGCCACCCACCTTTTCCAATTGGCTCAAAACAGCTTTCTGGCAATTTTGACAATTTACTATTTTTAGCAGGTTTTAACTTCCGGGGCCATTTTGAGGGCCTAAATAAAGGTTTTTCGATATCAAGGTTCTCAATGATAGTCAAAGGAATAATTGAGCCCCCAAAATGAATCTCCTCGATGATACCTTTCCAACTATCTAGAATACACCTAAAACGGAGATCGTATGCAAAAGTTACGACCCCGGGAAGTTGATGTACTAACTTACCCAAACGGGGCCCACATGACTTTTGGCGCTTCATCTCCTAGGGTTAGATTTTTGGATGTCTAGAAATTTTTGCATTCCTGTTTATTGTAAAAGGGCCTTCAGAGCCTCATTGTAACCATCTTCTTGCGAATGCGAGTAGCCGTCACATCTCTTCTCAGAGATAAGCTGCCACCATTCTAGCGAGTCTTTCACTCTGTATTTTTACAGTCTCTGTACATTTATTTCATTAATAGAAATCGTGTATTACTGTATATCTATGTTTATGGTTGCATCTTTGATACATTTCTGTTATATTATTGAACATCTGTGATATCTCTGTGCATTTCTTTATTATATCTCCGATTTCATTTCGTGCCGAAAATAATATGGATCAGTGGTATCAGAGCAGGCTGCTCTTGATCGTTTTTTCAGTGCATGTCCCCGATGAGGTCTGAGTATAGAAAGTTGGGTCTCAATCTTGTCTCTCTTGAATACAATCACTCTCGCACACCCAAGAAACCCTCAATGGAGGAAGAAAAGAAAAATGACGGAGCAGACGATCCCATCAATCTGTTGCTTGAGCAAGCTCTCACACGACAGAGGGACGAAATGATGGAGATTTTTTCCCACATCCTTTAACGTCTGTCGATAGCATCAGGCGCATCTTCATCAAGCGGCCACTTTGGAGGCACCTCACCTTTCAAGGTACAAGTTAATTTTGATATTCCTGTATTTGAAGGACAGATAGATGCATAAGCCCTAGAAAAATGGTTAACTCTGCTGGAAGGTTATTTCTCTGTTCACAATTTTTCCGACAAAGAAAAGATCACCTTTGCACTCCTTAAATATCTCCCTCATGTCAAACATTGGTGGGAAACTTACTGGGAGCAAAGTTCCATAGAGGAGTCTGGAATATATGGGGCCGATCCCACTTGGCATTTTTTTGTGGATGCGGTAAAAGAACAGTATTACCCTGTTGGCAACTATGAGGACCAGTACATGAGATGGACCACACTGCGGCAAGAGAGGGGCCAATTAGTTTCTGAGTTCACCAATACCTTCCATACCTTGTGCACCAAGTTGGGTATCAAAGACTCCGAGTGACATTTGGTTCTGAAATACCGTGGGGCTGTACACAGATACATCCAAACTGAAATGGATTTTCTGGACATCTCATCACTCGGTGCTGCTTATCGATATGCTGTTAAAATTGAGCAGAAATTTAAGCACTAGAACAAACGGGAATTCGGGTCTGCAAATCCGCAACAACCAAAGTATGACAAAGACGGCCCGAACAAACAGTCTCCCGAAAACCAGTCTAATACACAGGAAAAGAAGGGTCACGGGAAGACAAAGAAGGACACCGGAAAATGGTGCGAGTTCCACAAAAGCCCTTGGCACAACAACGATGAATGTCGCTCAAAATAGTCATTGGTGGCCAAGATCAAAGACAAGGAGCCAAACCTTGATTCAGAATCTGATTTTGAAAATAATGGTAAAAGACAGATCATTGACGTAGACCCCACTGTTATTGTCACGATTGCAGCAATTCAACCAGAAGAACCAACAGATCCTGAAGAGGGGGAGCGCCTTTTTCATTCACAGATGTGGGTGAAGGGGACCCCGCTACATTTTATTTTTGATAGCGAAAGCCAAAAGAACCTCATCTCAGTAGAGGTTTTCAAACAGTTGGGATTGTCAACAACACCACACCCGCAACCATACAACATCGGGTGGCTTCACAAAGGATGAGATCTTTGTGTTAGCCAGCAGTGTCGATTGTCATATGGCATCCAACCCTTCAAGGATGAGGTATTATGTGATGTTTCCCCACTGGATGTCTATGATGTTCTCTTGGGCCAGCCATATATGTGGAAGCGCCATGCTATTTATGAGTCTTGACCTCACAGTGTTATTGTCACTTTGGGGGGTCATCTATACAGAATACCAGAGGTAGTTCCCACTACTGTTCCACCTAAAAAGTGTTGCAAAGTAGTATCTCATACTGCAAAATTTAGCTTCCTCACAATCTGTTCAAAAGGAGAACAGAAGGACATTGCAACCACTACAGCCTCGCCCCAAGCACCTTCTATCCTACAGAAGCAGGTCGATAAGGCTGCAGAAAAATGTAAAGATTACTTCTGCACAACATCCTCTCATGTAGCCTGACTTGTTGAACATCCTCAACCTCAACGGGTTCATGATAGACTTCCACAAACTGAGTAGTGCGATGCCTCCAACAAGACAAGCAGCTCACCAAGATGCAGATTCAACAAACGCTTTTCCTTCTCCCCTAGGAACTCAACGCAATGGATACCATTGCTTCCTAAGGAGGGAGGATTGATCCAAGTGGATATCGGTGGCCACCCACCTTTTCCAAATGGCTCAAAACAACTTTCTGGCAATTTTGACAATTTACTATTTTTAGCAGGTTTTAACTTCCGGGGCCATTTTGAGGGCCTAAATGAAGGTTTTTCGAGATATAAGTTCTCAATGATATATGAAGGAATAATTGATCCCCCAAAATGAATCTCCTCAATGATACCTTTCCAATGAGCTATCATACGCCTAAAACGAAGATCGTATGCAAAAGTTACGACCCCGGGAAGTTGATGTACTAACTTACCCAAACAGGACCCACATGACTTTTGGCACTTCATCTCCTAGGGTTAGGTTTTTGGATGTCTAGGACTTTTTGCATTACCATTTATTGTAAAAGGGCCTTCAGAGTCTCATTGTAACCATCTTCTTGCGAATGCGAGTAGCCGTCACATCTCTTCTCAGAGATAAGCTGCCACCATTCTAGCGAGTCTTTCACTCTGTATTTTTATAGTCTTTGTACATTTCTTTCATTAATAGAAATCGTGTATTACTGTATATCTGGGTTTATGGTTGCATCTCTGATACATTTTTGTTATATTATTGAACATCTATGATATCTCTGTGCATTTCTTTATTATATCTCCGATCTCATTTCGTGCCGAAAATAATCCGGATCACAGATCCAGAGAAGTCAGTTAGCAGACATACAATACAGTGTAGTAGTGAAGACTTCATGATAGTATAGTGATAAATGGGTCATCATTATGGACAGTTGTGTAGTAGAGTCTTGGAGAATATAGACATACATGGATTCGTAATAACAGTTAGTAGGTTTGGACATATATATGATAGTGGACGAGAGAATGGATTCATAGATTGGTTCAGAGAGTGGTTCAGAGACAAAGGAAAATTATGGATGTTAATTACATAGGAAATGGCTCTAATAATGAAATGGATTCCAAATTCACAGATATTTTTTGGACACATGCAATGCATACAACAGTTCACATTCAAAACAGAGTAATGCTCAGAAAAAACAATGACAAAACTCCCTACGAGCTATGGAAAGAATGACCAACAAATGTGAAGCATTTCATAGTATTTGGAAGTAAATGCTACATCAAAAGAGAAGATGGAAGAATGGGAAAGTTTGAATCTCATTTGGACAAAGGAGTACTTGTTGGTTACTCAAGTACAAGGAAAGAATACAAGTGTTACAATATGAGATTGAACACATTTTTGGAAAGAATCAATGTAACAATTGATAAAACAGGTGGACGAGAATCAAAGGAAGAAGAAAATGAATTAATGGAACAAATTTACGAAGAAGAAGTCTACATTGAACAACCAAAATGATTTTAGTTGTCATAGAACACAAATTATGTGTGCAAATTGAAGAAGGCCTTATATGGTCTAAAATAGGCTCCTAGAGCATGGTACTCTAGACTTGATAAATATCTACAATAGGCAAGGTTTAGAAAAGGAAGTGCAGATAACAACCTCTACATCAAGGTAACTCTGATAGTATTTCATTAATTGAAATTTATGTTGATGATATTGTTTTTGGAAGTACTAATGAAAGGTTAAGCTAGAAATTTGCAAAGGACATGCAGAATGAATTTGAAATGTCATTTCTCAGAGAACTATCTTTCTTTCTGGGTCTTCAGATATGTCAAAGCAATTGGGGATTTTTTTTTCCTCAAACTAAGTATATCAAAGAAAGGCTAAAGAGGTTCAGAATGGAAGATTGCAAACCAAGTACCACTCCTATGCAAACTAGTTGCAAGTTAACCAAACATGATGATTCAAAGTCTATAGACCGGAGGCAATACAGGTCAATGATTTGTAGCTTACTATATGTGACATCATCTAGACCAGATGTAATGCAGAAAGTTAGACAAGTGGCACGATTTAAAGAAACACCAAAGGAATCACATGTCGTAGTAGTGAAGAGGATTTTCAGATATCTCAACGGAACAAAAAATTTTGGATTATGGTATCCAAAAGGAAAGGATCTATCACTTATTTCCTACACAGATCTAGATTGGGTAGGTTTCATTGACAATCAATGAAGCATCAATGGAGAAATGTTCTACTTGGGTGAGTGTTTAGTATCATGGCTAAGCAAGAAACAATCATAAATATCCTTATCTACAATTGAAGAAGAATATATTGCAGCAACAACATGTTGTACTTAGGTTCTATGGATGAAAAAAACTCTAACAGATATACCAGTTGAGTATGATGAGCCCATTCAAATCTATTGTGATAATACAAGCACCATTAGTATCTCAAAGAACCCAGTGATAGACTCCAATATGAAGCACATTTCAATCAAAGTATCACTTTCTACGGGAACAGGTTGCAGAGAAGAACATTAGAGTTGAATATGTGGGCACAAAATAACAAGTGGCAGACATCTTTACAAAATCGCTTCCATAGGAATCCTTTGAGTATCTTCTCCAGAGAATCGAAGTAATTTCTACTCCAAAATGAATGATTTTGAATGCTTATCTTATATGTCTTAGATTTACATGAGGAAGCACCATAGAGAGGATAGTTCAGGTTGGGAGATCAGTTTCAGGAAGAGTTCAGTCAGGGGGAGTATCCCCAAGGACAATTTAGTTAGGGGGAGCAACGCCAGATGGAAATATACCTTTACCATTGATGACAAAGGGGGATAGATTTATCAGATCGAGAGCACAGAGGCATGGTTCTAGGGGAAGTGATGGTCACATGAAGAGAATGATTGATATGACTTTAG
The DNA here is from genome assembly GCA_009831015.1 of Picea engelmannii. NCBI lineage: Eukaryota > Viridiplantae > Streptophyta > Pinopsida > Pinales > Pinaceae > Picea > Picea engelmannii. The sequence goes on along the minus strand of ML822092.1, from coordinate 112,419 downwards.
TATTGCATGACATGACTTCAGTATTGCATCAGAGTGTTTCTATCAATTTGAGAGGGGGAGATTGTTGATTAATTGGGTTGGTTGTCATTGATGTCAACCCTTGAAAAAATTTCGATAGCGAATTTCAGTAGCACAAAGGTTTGGGTAATGTACCCACATTTTTTTGATGGATAATGGTACGAGTTTTGATATATTTGCAGGAAAAACTATTCTATATGGATAGTACATGTCATGCCATTTCCAGTGGTATGTGGAATGTCACATAACTCATCACGGTTAGAGAGTTATGGCCATGTGAAGTTGGAGAACCCTCATGAGTCATCTAGAAGCCCCAAAAGGTCAAAGTAGTCAAAGTGTTTGCAAAGAAGAAATTATTTAAATAATAAAGTGAAGTGATGAGTGTACTATAAGATAAAGAGGATGCAAAAAAATTTATTTAAATAATAAAGTTAATGGAGAACTTACTAATTATGGAAAGTGGTTAAGTTAAGTGGACAAGTGGTTATAAGTGGGTTAACCCTAAAATAAATAAAGTGGGTTAAGATGGTTAAAATATAACCCCTTGAGGATGCTACATGAAAGTATAAATAAGAGGCAAGGATATTTCATTTAAACACACTTGAACCTATTGAATATAATTGAATATCTAGTTTGTGAAAGGTTATTTGGGCATGTATTATTGAAAGAGAAAAGTGCGGCAGGAAAAGTGCGCCATAAAAAGTGTGACAAAAAAATCGTGGTAGAAAAAGTGTGGCAAAACAATCGCAGCCGAAAAAGTGCGACAAAAAATAACGGCAAAAAAAGTGCGATAGAAAAATCACGGCATAAAAAGAGTGACAGAAAAGTCGCGGCAAAAAACGTGCGGCAGAAAAATCGTAGTAGAAAAAGTGCGATAGAAAAATCGCAGTAGAAAAGTCGCAGTAGGAAAAGTGTGGCAGAAAAATCGCAGTAAAAAAAGTGTGGCAGAAAAATTACGACAGAAAAACCGTGGCAGAAAAAGTGTGGAAACAACATGATTGGGGTCTATTTATGAGATATATGGAACATCTTGTGTGAGCTAGGGTTTATCTCTTGAGATGGTATTGGATGTTCAATATTGATGCATATATCATATTTTTTTAAGGATGCAATTGGTATTTTTTTGTTGGTATTTGGCATATGGGTATTGATTGTTCGCATTCAAACGGTCACCAGGTGAGAAAATAGAGAG
>ML822092.1:74399-90161 GCA_009831015.1 Picea engelmannii | reverse complement strand
ATATATATATATATATATATATATATATATATATATATATATATATATATATATATATATATATATATATATATATGGGTAGGGTTGCGGGGGCGATGTCGGGCATCACCTCAGACCCCCGCACACACTTGGCCCGCAAAGGGGGCAGGGGTGATGCCCGACATCGCCCCCTCGACCCTCCCCGAATATTTATTTCAATTTTTTTATAAAAGTTTTTTAACATAAAGTTTTAGGTTAGGAATTTTTAATATTTTTTTTATTTTAGATGTTTTTTAAAACAATTTTTTATTTTTTAACTTTTCAAGGGTTTTTTTTATTATTCTTTTTTAATATATATATATATATATATATATATAAATTTTTTTAATGTTTTTTTTTTTAATTTGAATTTTGAATACATTTTTTTAAATGTGTTTTTCTCTTCATTTAAAAAAAAATTGTGAAGATTTTCTCCTTTCTCTTTATTTATTTTTTAATGTAAATTAAAAAAAAAAAATTAGTAACTACATTTTCAAGTGACCATTTAGGATCCAATTTTGGGTTTTTTATTTGCATAGGGTTTTGTTGCCAAGACCACGTTTTCAATTAGGTCGTAATTAGCTATAAGTTTAATGTTTAAAAAAACATTTTTCTTTATGTAACACCATTTTTTATTTAGGTGTTGATTTTAAGGTTTTTTTGAGCTACTGTATGAGTTTTGAAGGCGATGCTTGAAAATGTTGTTATTTTGACCCCATTAGAAAAAATGGTGCTACCAGTAGCACCACTTTTTTATTTGAGTGTTGATTTTAAGGTTTTTTTGAGCTATTGTATGAATTTTGAAGGCCATGGTTGAAAATGTTTTAATTTTGAGCCTCTTAGAAAAAATGGTGCTACCAGTAGCACCACTTTTTGATTTGGGGGTTGATTTTCAAGTTTTTTATGCAAAAATATGGGTTTGAAGGGCTAGAGTTCTCGTTTTGAGGTCATAGTTATCGTTAAGTCGGTAACTATGTTGATGATGATGACGACGATGAAAATGACAATGATGACAATGACGACGACGATGACGATGATGATGACGATAATGTTGATTATGGTGATGACAATGATGATGATGATGATGACGATAACAATGATGACAATGATCATGATGATGATGATGATGAAGAGGAGGATGACAATATTGATTATGATGATGATGATGATGACAATGGAAATGATGATGTTGATGACAATGACGATGATGATGATGACAATGATGATGAAGATGATGATGATGGAGATGATGACGGCAATGAAAATGATATTGACGATGACGACGATGAGGAGGAGGAGGTCTAGTAAGATGATTACAATGTTGATTATGGTGATGAAAATGAAAAATGATGACAATGATGACGATGAAAAATACATAGTGATGATCTATGACAATTTCGATGATGATGATGAAGACAATGATGATGATGACCATGACGACGACGACGACGGCGATGATGGTGATGGTGATGATGATGATGATGATTTATGGAGATGAAAATGGCGATGGTGATGATGATGATGATGATTTATGGAGATGAAAATGGAGATGGTGATGGTGATGATGATGATGATGATTATGATGACGATGGTGATGACGATGGTGATGATGATGATAATGATGATGATGTAAATGGTGATGACGACGATGACGATGATGACAATGAAAATGTCAATGATGATGACGAAGACAATGACATTGGTGATGATGATGATGATGATGATGACGATGATGATGATGATGACGATGACGACTGCGATGATGATGATGATGATGATGATGATGACGATGACGACTGCGATGATGATGATGATGATGATGATGAAAACAATAATGTTGGTTATGGTTATGACAATGACAACGATGAAAATGATGACAACACCATGACGACAATCATGATAGTGATGAAGATGATGATGAGGAGGATGATGATAATGATGATGATGATGAGGATGATAATGATGACGTTGATGATGACCATGATGATGATGAGGGAAATGACGATGATGATGATTTATGGTGATGACAATGGTGATTATTATGATGATTACAATGGTGATTATTATGATGATGACGATGGTGATAATGATGATGATGATTTATGGCGATGATGATGATGATGATGATGAAAATGATGGTGATGACAACTATGATGACAATGACGATGATGATGATAATTGAAATGATGACTATGATGATGACGACAATGACAATGTCGATGATGATGACGATGATTATGATGATGACCATGATAATGATGATGACGACGACGATGGTGATGATGATTATGATATTGATGGTGGTGATGATGATGATGATAATGATGATGATGATGATGATGATGATGATGATGATGATGATTATGACCATGTTGATGATGATGGAAATGATGATGATGATGACAATGTCAATGATGATTACGGTGGCGATGATGATGATGATGATGATGATTTATGGTCATGAAAATGATGATGACAACGACGATGGTGATGATGGTGATGATGATGATTTATGGAAATGATAATGGTGATGACGAAGATGATGATGGTGATGAAAATGGTGATGATGGCGACAATGATTATGACAATGATAATATTGATGATGATGATGAAGACAATGACAACGACGATGATGACGACGACTGTAATGATGATGATGATGACAATGTTGATTATGGTGATGACAAGTATGACGATGACGATGACATCACGACGAAAATCATGATAGTGATAATGATGATGATGATGAGGAGGAGGAGGAGGAGGATGAAACTATTGATTATGATGATGAAAATCATGATGACGACGACTATTTACCCACATAAATAAATACTTTAAATATAATAGATAATATAAAAGGTATAATCACATACTCATAAATTTCATCATTTCTGCAATATCATTCATCATCTTCTTCTTCATCCAAGTCTACATTTGTTGTTGGAAGATTGGTTGTTGTCATTGATGTCAACCCTAGCCATTGGATTTTGGAACCCATAGTTGATCGAAGTAGATAGACATGAAGGAAATTACACATGAAGATACAAAACCCATGGATGGATAGTATAAGTCATGCCACTTTTGGTGGTATGTGGCATGTCACATGAATCCTCATGGTTGAGGAGAAATGGATTTTTGAAGATGACAATGTTTGAAGTAGAAACTACATGTTAGCCCTAATGTTAAAAGAAAGTGACATAAAGGGTACAAATACATATCATTATACATTCATTTTCAACACACACAATTTTATTAATGAACAAGAAGATATAAGTCAAATTTCTGAGGAAATTTGAAGTAAAGAAGGTCGAATTTCAAGGGAGGATGAAGTCTTTTGGTGATGTGCTCTAAGGTATGTTATTTACAGGTCATCTTACCATTTTTTCTATAACTTTGTTTCTAGAACGATTCAGATGGTGAAATTTGGAGGATATTGATAAGACATATCTAGGTACTATGGTAAAAATTTCATCTCTTTATTCATTATAATTTTGGAGATACACTCTGTGGAAGATAGGGTTTTTGACTAGTCCTGAAGCTAGTCATAAACAAGTGTTTCGGGTAAAAACAACATAACATCTTCATAGAGAATACAAATGAAATGAGACCAATTGCATTGGAAAGAGTATATGCTATAGTTTCCTGTGTATGAATTTCAGAATCTGATGTTAAATATTGAGCGCGGGGAATTCTGTACAAGTTTTCTCTCTTGAATAAACCAGAATTGAATAAGGTCTACCATTTTCTCTACAACTTCTTTTCTGGAAGGATTCAAGGAGTGAAACTTGGAGGAGTTTCAAAGAATACATTGAGTAATATTATTTACAGGATTAGAGTATTCCAAGAAGTGAAGAATTTCATAAGTTTAAAAAGTCTTAGGAAGCATTATCAGGTTCTATTTGATGGTTGGTTGATGGTGATACTTTAATATAAAGTTTTATTATCTCTCATATATTCTTGGGTGGAAATAAGGGGCAAGGATGAAGAGGTCAAACCTCTCTTGATATTGGAGGATTGTATCTTAATTTTGGAGGTTTATCTCTCCCTTTATATTTGGAAGCTGTAGCTACCTTTGGAATTCATTACTTCCTTTGAACAATAATACATGATTACTTCTTATATACTGTGCATGGTGTATTGGTGTATCTCTTATACTATTATTCATTGTTCATTGGATAGTATTCATTGTTGATTGGATATAAATTGAATACATGATCTGATTGAATTACAAGTTCAAAAATAATAATTTCTCTTTGATTCACCCCCCTCTTAGTATTTTCAACAATTGGTATTAGAGTAGGTTTCCTTCAGAATAGTTTAACCACTAGAAGGAAAATCCTGAGCATAGATGGATGACCATGAGAACATTCCAAATGGGATTCAATTATTTAATGGAAGACATTATGCATATTGGATTGATAGAGTGAAAACGTACCTAACGGATTTGGGAATAGACATTTGGTACTCAGTTGTAAATGACTATGTAATCCCAAAGAATGCTCCAACCGATCCAAATGAGAAGAAGCTTATGAGTTGTAATTCAAAATACATACATGTTATTCTAGGAGCATTGGTGACAACCATTTCTAGAAAAGTTATGGGATGCAACACTACTAAAGAGGTATGAGACAAACTCAAGAGTATCTATGAAGGTGATCCAAAATTTAAGCAAGTCAAGCGTCAACGACATAGAGAAGAATTTCAAAATTTGAAGATGGATGAAAAGGAAGATATTGCAACCTATTTTCTTAGAGTTGATGAATTTGTTAATGTTATTAGAGGATTAGGTGAAGATATCAATGAATCCTTGGTTGTACAAAAAGTTTTGAGATCACTTCTCTTGAAGTATGATGCTAAGGTCTCCACCATTGAAGAAACTAGGGACTTGAAAAAAATGACAATGGATGAATTACATGGGTCTCTTATAGCATATGAAATGATAACAGGTACATAAAGTGACCAGCCAAACAATGAAGCATCCTTTAAAGCCATAAATAAGACAAAATACAAGGATAATGACCTTCATGAAGAAATAAAAAATTTCGTAAGAAGACTCCAAAAGGGAACTGGAAGATCCAAAGGTAAGTCTCCTCTCAAAAGCTTTAACTATGGTAGAATAGGACATATTTATGAAAAATGCTACTGAAAAAAGAGAAGTCTCAACAATAAAAAGAGCTTCTACTCCAAGGATGATGGCATCTCCTCAGATGAGAGTGATGAAGAAGACAATGATGGAGGATAAGTCCTCTTCATAACCCAAGAAACCCATGATGATGATCACAAGAGTTATAAAGAAGAAGAAATCATTTCTGAAGAAGATTCAGATGAAGAAACCAAACTTGATTCCTTTTGGGGATACAAAGACAATGTAGAGAGTGAACAAGAAGATGAGAATCTTGAAAATTTGAAGCATGTTGAAATTGAAAATAGAAAGATTATAAACAAAAACATAATAATAAAAGGTGAATTGAGTAGTTGTGAAGAGGAGAATTACAAAATTGAAAAGACCATTGATATCTTGAAGGAACAATTAGAAGATTATGATAAATTGAAAGAATAATTGGATCACACAAAAGGGGAACTATTATTGATAATAGAAAAGTTGAAGAAGTTCGAAAAAAACATTGAAAAATTAGATGAGATCCTTAGCAGTCAAAGATCTCCAAATGACAAGACAGGACTAGGATACAATGACAGTTTGAAGACAAAAAAACAAGAGAAGGAAGATGAAAATGATGAAACCAACACTCCATACCAAGTTGAACAACAATATAGAATACTAGAATTTAGAAGGAATGAGACATCAAGAAGATCCTCTCCCATCAGGTATGAAAGCAATCATTATGAAGGAAACTACAAAAAAATAGATTGTGAACCCAGATGGACCACACCACAAATAATATCACTTACTCCCGGGTATCAAAATTTCTTTCGTGGACATTTTTATACTTGTGGAAATTTTGGACACAAGGAAATCATATGTAGAATCAATGAAAGGAATAACTACGCAAGCTACATGAATGGTGCAAATAGTAGATATGGAAATGTTCGTAGACCCATCAACATAAATTATAATCCAATTAACCCATTAATGGATCAAAATGTTGTGTGCTACAAGTGCAATAATCTTGATCACAAAGCACGAGATTGCAGAGAGATGAAGCAAGATAATCCTATGCCAAATGTTCCTATACCAACTACAACATGGAAAAGGAAAGAAATTCCACACAATGAAAATTTTTGAATAGCATTGGTTAGAATGCAAAGAAGAAGATGAATGGTTCATAGACAATAGGTGCTCATCTCATATGACCGGAGATCAAAGAAAAATTGTTAGCTTGAAGAAAAAGGGTGGAAATGTTGCATTTGGAGATGAATCATCTACCAAAATACTTGGAAAAGGAATTGTAAAGGTTGGAAGTGAAAATTTAAAAGCATGAAACGTCCTATTGGTTGAAGATATGAAGCATAATCTCCTCAAAGTTAGCAAAATATATGATCAAGGATACACTCTTACGTTTGAATCTTGAAAATGTAAAATCAGAGAAAAGAACTCAGGAAGACTGGTTGCAACTGCAACAAGAAGATTGAGCAACATATACATCCTAGACATGAATAAGAGAGAGAAGACATAATCCACACAAAAATATTCCAAGGAAGAAAAAGTCCCAAAGACCAAAAATAAGGATGAAGTATTATTGAGTGCCACATGTTCAGGGGGAGCATCCCCAAAGAAGAAGGTCACCTTATGCCATTGAACTCAGGGGGAGAAGCCCCACCCTTTTTCATTGATGTCAAAGGGGGAGAGAAATTTGGATCATGATGACAGGGGGAGCATGAGTGTTGCCATCAATGACAAAAGGGGAGATTGTTGGAAGATTGGTTGTTGTCATTGATGTCAACCCTAGCCATTGGCTTTTGGACCCAATAGTTGATCAAAGTATATAGACCTGAAGGAAATTGCACATGCATATACAACACCCATGGATGGATAGCATAAGTCATGTTGCTTTCGATGGTATGTGGCACGTCACGTGGATCCTTGCGATTAAGGAGAAATGAATTTTTGAAGATGACAATGTGAATTGAAGCAGAAACTACATGTTGGCCCTAATGTTAAAAGGAAGTGACATAAATGGTATAAATACATCTCATTATACATTCATTTTTCAACACACACAAGTTTATTAATAAACAAGGAGATATAAGTCGAATTTATGAGGAAATATGAAGTAAAGAAGGTCGGATTTCAAGGGAGGATGAATTCTTTTGGTGATGTGTTCTAAGGTATGTTATTTACGGGTCATCTTACCATTTTCGCTATAACTTTGTTTCTAGAACGATTCAGATGGTGAAATTCAAAGGATATTGATAAGGCATATCTAGGTACATGTGGTAATAATTTCATCTCTTTATTCACTTCAACTTTGGAGATACACTCTATGGAAGACAGGGTTTTTTACTAGTCCTGAAGCTAGTCATAAACATGTGTTCTGAGTAAAACAGGCATAACGTCTTCATAGAGAATCCAAATGAAGTGATACCAATTGCATTGGAAATAGTACGGGTTGTAGTTTCCTATGTATTAATTTCATAATATGATGTTAAATATTGAGCGTGGGGAATTATGTACAAGTTTACTCTCCTGAATAAATCAAAATTGAATAAGGTCTACCATTTTCTCTATAACTCCTTTTCTGGGAGGATTCAAGGAGTGAAACTTGGAGGAGTTTCAGAGAATACATTGAGTAATATTATCTACAGGATCAAAGTATTCCAGGAAGTGAAGAATTGTAGAAGTTGAAAAAGTCTCAGGAAGCATTATCATGTGTTATCACTGAAATTTCATCCGCAAATGGTTATAAGAATCCATCATCTTCAAACAGCTATTAGTTCACCCATGGACCAAAATTACCAAAAAAGCATTTCCAAAAGGTCCACAACTATCCAACCAGTTATAAAATTAGGATGCGCTATGACTATACAGGGCGCGCGCGCACATGCGCCATCAAGAAATACAGGAAAAGCGCACATGTGCACAATGTGCGACTGTGGATGCTAAAAGCTGCGCACACCTGAGAACAAAACATTTATGATGTTGGTCGGTCTCCCACCCACTTCTGGTTCAGCTTCCAAGTCGATTTGACATCCAAATCTTGGTTGGATCCGGCTGGGTGGCTGGTCAAAGACCTAAAGGTGCCCTAAACAACCCCTTTTCACACTAAAAGTTGGTTGCACAATACCTCAAAGTTGTGCTATAAAACAAGGACATGGGTGCACTACATCTTCAAGGAATTCATTTGCAAGGTTATGCTGCTGCTATTCTCTTGGGGAAACCTCTTTTCTCATCAAGAACATACTAGCACCATTCCATTTGGGCAATCCACATCATCTTTTGAGTGGGTTAGCTTGGGATTATTTCACCATTTCTTTTAAGTTTTCAAGTTGTAAGAAGAGCTCAATCTTGGGGGTCCAAGAGCCCTCCCTTGGAGGAAGAAGGGACCAGAAGTCCCCTTCTCTTTGGTGTTTTCTTTTCACTAATAAAATCCTTTCCATTGGTGACATGAGTCTTGTTTGTTTCTTTTTCTTATGTCCTTATGCACAATAGTTTAATTGTTTTTTCCCTTCCTAGTTTAATTATTAGCTTACTCTTTTATGTTTATTATTCTAACCCTTTACTTTATTGTTGTCTTGCTTAGCTAACCCAAATAAGCTTGTAAGCACCTCTGTTTTGCTCATTTAGGTGGCAAAAGAGGCACAACAGATTGGCGACTCCACTGGGGAAAGGTATCAATTTCCTACCCCATTTGGGTTATTTTAGATTTTCTTTTTACTTATTTAACCTACAGGTACCATAACTGGCCCAAGACAACCTGCAAAACATCAAATTCAAAGTTGAGTTGAGAGAATTCCATCCAGAATTTTCTTCACGGCCATGTGACAGTTGTGCACAGGTTTATTGGCCCACAGTCGCGCATTGTGCACACGTGCGCCAAAATCACTGCATTACTCAGCGCCTTCTGCGCACCTACGCTCAAAATTATTTTTCAGTTTACGCATTGGCGCTTAGAGCGCCTCTGTCTAGTCTGAAACCCGTGCACCTATGAAAAAACATACACATTGTAAGCTTTTTTATGATCTATTGAAGGCCCATAGACTTCTTAAATATGATTCCATGCATGTTGTAATATGCACCACACTTACATTCCCTCTCATATAAAGGGATTAGTCAAAACACATAGGCACTTAGGGGTTAAAAATCATTATTTTTCCTCTTTTTCCTTTTTATTTCGCCACATGGATGGCTTGCTTTGACTAAAAGTTGGAATCATTCTACATCACATATAAAACTTGCATTGGGACTAGAAATTGGATATCAAATGTTGAGTATGCTCTTCTCTCGCACTCCAAAGAGATCTTGAGAATAAGAAAGAGGTTGAATGACAATTTCATCTCCCTTAAAAAGATAAAGTCTTTAGGAGAGGACAATAGCCCCCTCGAGACTCCTCTTAGTTTATTTTTCAAACACATCTCAAGATTGTAACAGGCCCATACATGCCCACATGCTACAAAGATAGGATAGTGTTGAAATTTACTTTCTTAGATTAAATCACTAGGGAAGTTTAAAGGTTTTGTAACTGGCCCATACATGCCCACATGATCACAATCTAGGATAGTTTCAAAGCTTTCTTAGATTAAATAACCTTAGGGAGTTAAAGGAATAGTAAAGGACCCACATGTCCACATGCTAGCTTCCTAGGGACTTTTGAATTCTGCAAGGTTGTACCAATGACATTTAGTTAAATAGGTAATCAAAGACTTGTAAGGACCAAGTGAAGTCCACATGCAACAAGGTGACACCTAATTGATTAAAAAATTGGCACACTTTCACTCATTCACACACAAAAKTCACTTCTCACTCACATAGTTTTCATCTTGAAACACRGAGTTTGAAGTAAGTTTCCTCCAAATGGATTTCGAAACACCCCACCCTTTTCTTGACGAAACTATCCACTCCCACTTAATTTCAACGAGATTGGCTTACACCCCCAATCTCTCAAACAACCACATCTAAAAWTTTTCTAAAAMAAATCACTAAGTTTTCCTCCACAGGAGGTGCCAAAAGAAATATTTTAGTCTAGGTAGGATTTCAGGGATAGGCATCYAAATAACTCCCCRTTATCTGGTTCTCACATTTTGAAAACAATAGAAGTTGTCAAATAGGGAACTTTAAATCCTCCAAGCCAAGTGTTCCTAACACCATAAGGCAGGGAGATACCCATGAAGGGTTGAAGGCCAAGGTCTGGTTGTTTTGTGCATCCCCCCTTGAGGCACCCACCTCTTGGACATAATCCAACCCATGACCCATTTCTTAGGCAGAAAATCTAAATGCCGCACTTTGACCGAGGTACCTAGTCACCAAATTTTAGGACATCTACTCAGGTGGAAATTGTGGGCTGCAATTGCACCTTGATCAGATTTTGTGTGGCTATTGGGAAATATCGCCAGTTCTTTCGGGATATGCCCTCTCTACCCCTCATTATAACTAATTGCTTCATCCTTCACTAGTTTCTCTTCCGGTGGCTTCAGACCCCACTGTCGAGTGCTATTGGAAGGTCCAATGCTATTTTGAGAGGAAGGATGTTATGCCTTTTAGGACATGAGAATTTGTTTTCTTTGTTCCCCCATGCAGACAAAATCCACCTATCCACATATATGCTTCTTTATCGAAACACTTTATGTATGATGCCCTTCTGATTATATTTGATTTGGATATATATCGTGTAAAGTTCAAAAATTGCAGCAAAGGCTCTTGTTTATTTATTTCTCTCACTACCATTCGCACACATTCACTCAGCTAGTCAGACATTATAGGGGACCCACAGAACCCCCGTCATTCCAGACACTTGCTAAATCTCCCTCCTATTATAGGGGGAGTTCCTAGTCTTACCAACTCATCAGCTCCACGTTCTCACACTCCTGTGAGTGCCACTGTCTTGGGATCAACTTTTCTTGGTTCCACCTTACTTGGGTCCAATTCCCAAGGTCCACCTTCCACTCTCTCTCCTTTACACGGAAATAGGGGGCCAACTTCCTCTCAAGGGGGAAGTACAAACCCACCTAGTTCCCTCCAAGGGTCAGGTACTCAGAACACTCACACTATGGCCAGAACTAATCCTATGCCACCACCCCATATGCCATATTTAGCTTCCCTCAACATACTGGATCTGACTAAACTCACCAATGATCCCATATTGCACAACCCCACATGGCCTGCAATACCTACCAAACTCCCTTCAGACATCCCCAAGTTTGAAGGAAAAGGAGGAGATGATCCTACCAACCATATCATGACATTTCACCTATGGTGTTCTTCGAACAACATCATGGACGATTCCATCCGATTGAGGTTATTTCAACGTACACTCACTGGCCCATCTGCCAAATGGTATGTCGAAGAAAAATCCGGGTCCCATACGAATTTTGAATCCTTGGCCAAAGCATTTTTGACCTTCTTTCAATTACCCGTTCATCATGACAATGGCCTTGAACTACTCTCAGATTTCAAACAAATCGCCTCTACACATATTGCCGACCACATCCACGAATGGCGTCAGCAACATAGCCTTTGCAAAGCTAATGCTACCCCCTAATAGTGTCTCAATTGGTTCCTCAAATCACTTGTTTCCCTCCTTGCCAAAGATGTGGCCGCCACCTTCCCCCAAACTAAAGAAGAATCTATTAGCAAGACCCAATAGTTCAAACTCATCTATGCCCAGTCTGGATACCTATACACGGTACTCTCACATGCCCCAAGACCCATGCCATTTGGCCAAGATAAACCTGGGATGTCTCACTCAGCAGACAGATTGATTGGTAACACTACACACCACAACCCACTGCCTCAACAACCGCCCATGTATGGCACACCTCAATATCCGTCGGCATATGGAGGAATCCCTTATTATCCTCCTCCCCCTTATCAACAACCATACCCTGTTGCCCTTCCTCCACGCATAAGTGGACCCCCGCTGGCACCCCTAAACCACCCACCTATCGAACCAAGTGTCAGTACTCCCTCTACCTCAGCCTATACCCTAAGCACTAGTGAAAGTACCACGCCCTCCTATGTACCTTATGGCGAATCACCTCAACATAATATGTACTTTCCATTTGCTGCCCCCCCCATAGCCTATGGATCCACCACAAGGACCACCACACGCTGGGGTTAATTTTGTTCAAACCTCTCCCATTCAACAATGTCAAAATTTTGAACAGCTGAACATGGAAAATCCACCCCATCAATTGAAAAATACCAGAAAGAAAGGAAAAAATCGGAACAATAATAATTCAGGACTATGAGGAAACCAAAACCAACCCTAGCAGAACCAGTCTACCGAGGGCAACCAAAACCATGGGAATCAAAACCCCCAAGGGGGAAACAACAACAAACTTCAAGGAAGGAACAACAACAATGTTAGGACCACCTTCCCTTGTGCCCTTTGCAGTGAGTTTAGTAACTATACTCACCATTTCCCCCAAATCCCTGACTTTAAGAGGATGAAATATTCTGTGAATGGACCACATCCCTCAGCACTGCCTGCACCTCAACAAGCCCCAAAACCATATGTGTAGAAACCCCCCCCCCAGCTGTACTACAAAACCCCATCCCATACCAAGGGGTGATAAATACTGAACTAGCAATGCAGCCTACCCCACCACAGTTGGGAGAGTATCCAAATACAGGAACCTCTATCGATCACACTATCCTCCTTACCAGTGAGGAAGAAGTCCTTCTACAAAAGTCTTCAGTATAGAACACCCCCTGAATCTCCTCCTGCCACCTCAAAATCAATTCCAGTCACAACCGGACCCCCTCTCATGATTCCTCGCCCTAATACTGAAACCCCCCTTCATATTCCTTGCATCCCATTAAGAAGGAATGTCCACAATCCTCAAGCTAGTTCATCTCATAATTACAATTTGGTCGATGACTTGGCATAATCTCTGGCTCCTATGTCAATCTTAGAAGTCCCTCAAACTTGTCCCACCCAGTAGAAGTCCTTACTTTCCACCCTGGGAGCAGTTGACCCAATCGATACCTGACTCATCACATTTGACATCGATAGAAGAGAACCTTGACTCCCTGCTCTTATTGCTTTGCAAATCCCTGTAAAAATTTGGAACATTATAGTTCACTGATGCATCATTGATGAAGGCGCATCCACCTATATCATGTCCAAATCCATATGGTAGAAACTTGGTTCCCTCGAACTCATACCATCTGCCATTACCTTAAGAGCCTATGATGGCAGACCCTCATCCCCTGAAGGACTCTTCCAAAATGTCCTCGTCGAGCTCGGGGGCAAAATTGTTCTGATTAACATTGAGGTTATCGATGCCCTGCTCGACTACAATATCTTGTTTGGTCATAGCTACATGTATGCTATGAAGGTCGTCACCTCTTCTGTGTTTCAAACCATGATGTTTCCCCATAATGGAAATATCATTACCATCGATCAAGTATCACATTATGAGCCTAACCCTTCATCCAACATCGATAACATCCTCCCTTTTATCCACACTAATCCCAATGCCTATCCACTCATTGAGATGGCCCCCAAAATCTTCAAAGACCCATCCTTGCTAGGGACATACCACGGAGCACCACCACTCCTCCATCCCTCAACACAAGTATGTGTTGTATCCTCCAATGGAATGACAACTGAAAATAACCTCCCTCCCACCGAGGCTTCTTTCATCCTTGATGTCCCACTAGTCACAGAACTTCTCCCTCATGAATCCCCTGGAACTAATTAAGCTCGACCTGTTCCTGATCTTCCCCAGGGCCAGATCCTGGTTTGGGAAATAGTCCCCCAAGCCATTACCCAAATCCCTTTCTTTTACCCCCCCCTAGGTGTACAATCTTTCCAGGTTGCTGCAATGCTTACCCTTCCTCATATGGTGATGGTAATCCCAGTTTGGTATTTACATCCACTTGAGATGGTTCCTCAACCATCCCTCCCTCCCCAAATAGAAGGAATCCCGATGCAGATTCCCATACTCACTCCCACCATACCCCCTACACCCCCACTCACTAACCCCCCTACTACAGATGGGGGCAGGCGAAAGAAGAAGGATCCCACAGCTCCACTTCCCCCATGCATCCAACCTCCTTTCATGCTATGCGAGAAAGACAGACACCCCACCAACAAATGCCCATCTCTCCCTGAGTTACGTAATCTCATCCAACTCCCTCGAGCACCACCATCACTCATCGCTTCCTCCAGTATTGTCGCTATCTCATAGAACACAAGTAACAAAGGACTACAAACCAAATTCGCATGCACCATCTGTTCAGAATATGGCCATTACACACACCACTGTCCAACGTTACCTCAATTCCAATAGACACTAACAACTATATGCCAGATCTTTCAGCAAAAACCCACCCCGACTCATGTCACCGACATCCATTATGTCACAACCTGATGCTAAACGCACCACCCCGGGCACGTCTACTCCCACCAGGACCTTCTTCTTTTCAGGCCTGAAGAGCTACAATGACCTTCAGATCCCGTATCGACACCTTTTGTACCCACAGGATACTCTATTGATCTCCCGGCAGTCTTCTCGGGAAATCGGGTTTCGCGTTATCGCGAAACTTGTGAGCACGATTCTCGTGCTACCCAAAACCCCAAAACCCGATGGGTCAGAACATCAATGCTCTCCATTCTTATCGGGGATTTCCCTATCGAGAAATCAGAACATACAATGTCATGTTTCACTGCCTCCTTAAATCTCCGAACCCCGAACTCCGATGCGCATGTGCAATATCCCCTTGCCACGTCGCCACCTCTCTCTCTCTTCTCTATCGGGAATCGTGTGATCACAATTTCATAGGTTGTGATCTCTTTGCACTGGGAAATCTCAAATGCCGAATCCCAATTCTCTGGATTGTGAACACATGTCCAGCTCGGGATCCACGGTCCTAATCTCTTCGGGAAATCGTAAATCGCGATTTCATTTTTCAAAAGTCCCACTACCACGAAACCTACGATATCCCGATGGTTGAAGTTCCGATGACTCTTGGGCTCCTCCTGCACCTAAGGCTAAACCCCTCACAACTTCACCAAGATCTGACGGTCGGCGGGTTTTCGCGAATCTTCCCTGCGAATCCTGGTCGTCGATTCCTCCTCCTTGAGGAATTCTTCCGCTCTAGAACTCCTTCCTGTTCGAACCTTCTCCTGGGTCCGTCTCCATAGTATCACAAAGGAACTATCCCTCCTGAGCTTGTCAACTCTGACTCCTTCAGAGACTTTGCACACACTTCTCGTGCTTAACCTTCAACAACACTCAAAGTGTTGAATCTTTCAGACTCTGTACACTTCTGGCAACAACAGTTTCTACCTTCTTCTGCTCAGATTAGCCACTGAGACTTCAAGTTCAGCCTGCACTTCTCCTGCATGACTCTACCAACCCAAACCAACTTCTAGGTGGATGAGAATAAGGGTTTAACTGTCAAGCCTCATCAACGCACTCTATGCGGATGAATTCAACTGCACTCTATGCAGGAATTTCCCGGCTCAAATAGAGAAAAAATTGAAACTTATTCTCTCCCCTCTCAGACTTCAGTTAAACCTATGAAACCTTAAGCACAACATATTCAAAACAAATGCATGACCAGAAAACAAACATTCATGAGTACATAAGAAACATACACAGAGAAACAACACCAACCAT
>ML822092.1:54404-74299 GCA_009831015.1 Picea engelmannii | reverse complement strand
CTCTTATGTCCTTATGCACAATAGTTTAATTGTTTTTTCCCTTCCTAGTTTAATTCTTAGCTTAGTCTTTTATGTTTATTCTTCTAACCCTTTCGTTTACTACTGTCTTTCTTAGCTAACCCAACTAAGCTTGTAAGCACCTATGTTTTGCTCATTTAGGTGACAAAAGAGGCGCAACATCAGGTTATATGTGATGGTTGGTTGATGGTGATAATTTAATGTAAAGTTTTATTATCTCTCATATATTCTTGGGTGGAAGGAAGGGGAAAGGATGGAGAGGTCAACCCTTTTCTTGATATTGGAGGATTGTATCTTCCTTTTGGAGGTTTATTGATCTAGGGGATCAAATTTTTATCAAAAATCAAAGTGCTCGGAATCGCTTCAAAACGGGCATGTGTGTAGGTCTCGTCATTACGAACCCAATGCAACTTGAACGGGATCAAGAAAATGTTGTATGAGCAAGATATCATGTTTTGTTCATTTTTCCAAACAGACAAAATTTTGTTGACTGTGAAATTCGTACAGTGCTGATATGGTAGATGACCGTACAAGTCATACGACCATACAGTGATGTGGCATAGGAGTTGGCATGTTGAGTCAATAGGCTCGGTGGCAGACACATGTGAATCATTTTGTGACAAGTGTCATTGTTGTGAGAAAATGTAATGGTGCCACGTGGCCCAGTCGTGGGCTGCCACCTGACACCCTCCAAGTGGGTTGCATTTGGTAAAAGGTTGTTTGACTCCATAGGACTTGAACCCATGACCTATGGGTGGGGGGAAGAGCTTTAGAAGGGCTAGGATACCATCCCACCCACGTTGTTTCTTAAACCTTAAGATATGATTTAATTATTTGAATTGGTTCAAATGTAATTTCGATGTATTAAAGGGTTGGGGCCTAGCCCCAACCCCTGACGCTTTTGCATGTGACTCTACCACATTCCCACATTGTTATACCTTTTGGCGTGGTTTGTTATTTTGGTCTACAACCGCAGTTTTTAAAACACTTACCACATGCCCACACTTTTAAACCCCTGCCTTTAAACTTGGGCACACACAGACATTACTATGGTGTGTAGCCCCATTTTGGTAGCCCGCAGTTCTTTAAATATTTTCATATAAACTTTGTGTTGGTGTGCGGGAGTTAGGTATACGGTTGTTTTTGGAACGGGTTTTATTTTGAATGGGTTTTAGCCCTCAGATATATGGTTTATCATATAGCCATGCTGCAGGGTTTGCAAATGACACCAACCAATGGGCATATGGCACCACACACCCAACCACTTGTCAACACCATAAATTTATTTATCCACGAGGCCCAGATTAAGTGTTGGGACATGGCCACATTCCCCCCATGCGACCAACACCTCCGCCCAAGGGGACTCTAATATCGTTAACAGTTTATCAAATTGCCCTGATTTGCGAGATGGGTGTGGGTGGTGAATTTTAGGCCTAGTAACATTGCGAGAGCCAGGTTGATCTTTCACATGTGCATTTTGGCGAGTAGGTACAACAAGCTTGAAAGGGAAAAATTCTAGGAGGTGTAACTTCTTCATTGTTTTGGCCAAACCAGGTGTCGAAAAAACCTAGCTATGGGTTTTTGGATGTTCTGAGGCCATTGGATCCATCTATTTTGTATTCTAAGCATTGTAAGAGAACATTTTAAGAATAATGAAAATGATCCAAGGGAATTTGGACCGGGAGATGTATCCCAAGAGATGGGTGAACTCATTTATCATTTGCTGTGTTTTGTGTTCATTATTGATGGTTTTTATCTATCTGTTATGTTGCTCATGCTTAAGTAAAACTCACTAAATTTATGTGTTAGTAACTCGATCCAATTACCCAAACACATGCCATTTTACACTTGCAATTTAAATAGATAAGTCTTCTTCATTTTAAATATCTATTGGAAACATATTCATTCCATTTTCAGATCATTTATCCCTCCCTTTATCGTTATGACACCAACCCTAGGAAGCACCAATTCCCTTGTATTTAGGGAACCAACCCTAGGAAGCACCAACTCCCTTGTCTTTAGGGAACTTGGTTCTTATTCTTAGACTCTGCTTTTGTTTTGATCTTTTGATATGGATTGTAGAGACACTTTCTTCTCACCATTATTTCGCATTTATATAATCTTCCAACTGGTGTGAGCTATGAAGCATTATGTCCCTTTGTTTCGACCATCACACCTCTTCATTTAGTGAAGGATTTTAATTTATTAAGAGTGATTTTCATAAATCAATCACAGATATGGATAGATTTCATTTTTAACTCAATTCCATGCCTCTTTATTTCATTCTCAATTTTCGTTGATCAGATCTAAGATTTTTTATTAGCTCTCTAATGCATAGCATGTATTGAGATACTTAAGATAAATTGTGACAACGTCTAGATCCTATCTGGTTTAACGTTCCTTATTGACTGAGATAAATTTCTTAGTCTGTGTGTTAAATTTCACAAAAAAACTCTTCGGGACCTCTATTCCATATGACCACAGGTGGTGACCAGGTGCTAAGACAAACAAGTGCTTAATCACTTATCAATATCAACGGTCATGTATTAATTGCACGCTGAGATGGATGACTTTCATTACTTTGTAACTTTTTCCTTCGAGACTTCCAACCTTTGTAATCATTCAACCTTCAGGAGTGCATTTCGTCGAAGTGTGTGTATATTATATCAGACGATCATGTTTTATTTTCACGATGAACGATTCTCATTCATTTCCGAACTTTGGCATTTCGAGACTCTGACCTTTGCAACCTTCCAACTCTTCCGGACCAAATTTCATCAAAGTATGTATTACCTATTTACTCGTAGATCAGACAATTCTATCTTAATCTGTGGTTGAGTGAACGGTTCACGCAACCTCAACAAGACATTTTGTTAATGGCTTTCTCATTGTGTGGTTTCTAGGATCTCAACCGAGAATATTCCTTCTCGATGGACAATCGGATCTTACTTCAGAGCTTCGACTCTTTAGGAATCTGGGTTACTAGAACTCTAAGGTAGTTCAATCCCTCCAGAGTGATTACATACCGAATAAGTCATAAAGTTGTGGTGATCGCTTGTTGTTAGTTGTTTAGTACACGTTACACTATCCTTCCATTGTGCTTGATCTAACGGTTGAGAATGCTCCTAGAGTAGATCAAAGGTTAGCATTACTTTGCGATTTGTGCTTACTCTATATTTCCACTACACTTGATTTAACGATCATGATTCATCATGGAGTATTTTAGATCTACAACCAATGTTAGTTTGTGACTTCTCTCTTCGGTGCTTTGGGTAGTTGTTGTTAGGAGGAACTGAATATCCCCAAAGGGCATACTCCCGGAGTGACGTGTCTTGCTGACATCACTACTGATGTGGCACTAGCCAAGTAGTTGCCATGTGTCACTTAGATTTATGACTTACACATACCTAAAATGCCAATTGGACCTTGACACTTGTCATCATTTGATTGTGCCATGTGTCCTTTTCGATGTGGGATATTACTGTGTGTATCATGTGTCTTACTTCGTGACTTCGAAACTCCAGCCTTTGGGTGAACTTACATGTTCTAAACCATTTTCCGCTGAAGTGGTTAGTGCCGAAGTTGACCACCTCCTTGTGATCTGACGATTCTCATGTCTTACTCTAGATCAACGGTTGACGTGACTTCGGGGCTTCGACCTTTGGGTAATCTTACTTGTTCTTGGCTTATTTTCTCTAGAGTGGTCAGCACTGAAGTTGAATAATGCTATGCAATTCTAATCTGAAGGCTATCATATTTCACTCTAGATGAACGTTTGTTGTGACTTCAGGGCTTTGGCCTTTGGGTACACTTACCCAGTCTAGTCTCTTTTTCTCCAGAGTGGTCAGTGCCAAAGTTGACCAATTTCATCCTCGGTGCACTCTAAATAGATCAACGATTGATAGGATTTCCCTTCTCTTCCTCTAATCGAATGGTTGATGGAAGTTCATGACTTCAGGACTTCAGGGTTTTGGAGGTCCAAGTAATTGTTACTCCAATTTTCACCGAAGTTGGTCAACGCCAAAGTGATCAACATGGAAGTTCTTACACTATCCTTCCACTTGGATTCATCCAATGACTATGATCAGTTCTATATCAATGGTCAATGTTCATTTCAACCTTCGAGACTTTGGGTTTATTAATTTTTTCCCACTTCCCAATTCTCCCGGAGTGAGATTCCCCGAAGAATAATCCTCGAGTAACTTGACTTCATCTAACGGTCTTCTTTAACACAAAAATATTAACACAATCCAATGGTTGTTGGGAATTTGACTATTCAGGATCTCGAGCCTTTGTCCTTGCTTATCCTATCCTTCCACTTTACTCAATCCAATGATCAAGATATTTCCCAAAGTGTTCTTTAGATCGAACGGTTGGCGTTTCTTCATGAATTCAGGCTTCGGGAATTCTGGTTCAATTGAAACTCCTTTTCACTGAAGTGGTCAACACCGAAGTTGACCAGTTCTACTCAGGTTTAATCCAATGGTTGATATATTTCCCGATGTTATTTGACAATTTTCCTTTAATCAGGGACTTCGTGCCTTGTCTCCAATGTCCTGAAACGTATGCTATACTTTGACTTGTCTTTGATCGGTGGCTCTAACTGATCTCATGTTTGCGATTACTCCTCAAAACTATCTCAATGAACAAGATTATTCCTTGAATCTTTTGGATTTTTCTTGTGGGGACTTTGATCCTGATAGAATTTCTGCAATGCGCTCTCCCTTCTAAGCTTCAATTAATGTCTTTCCTTCTGAGCTTGAATCTCTGCATACTGTTTGACATTTTCATTCTATGTTAATTGTTTGACATAATTTTTGCATATACTATTTTACATAAACTCCACATATTGTCATATTGTTCGCATCAATGAAAATAAAAATCTATTGAGTCCAACATTCTCCCCCTTTCGCATTGATGGCAACAGAGTAAAACCCATTTTTCAATCTTTAACTAGATTTTACTGATCATCATCCCCCTTTGACAACAATGAAAAAAATGGATGTTTCCTTTCTCCCTTTAGGATGATACTCCCCCTAAGGTGATGATCCCCCTATCTATTCATCTCTCCCCATGGAATCATGTTGCTACACCCAATCATGGAAATAAGAATAAATCTCCCTGTCTTCTCTGGAAGATCAAAAATATTCTATCACTTCAATTTGCTTCTGCTTCATATACTACTTCTCAACTAGAACATAGATCAATTGTTTCAAGAATAATATGCTCTTCATATCATGATCCTTGGATATGTATTGGCCATGTACCATGACAAATCTTCCTCAAAAACCGTAACTCCACTGAGAGAATACATAACCGGCACTAATCTTGGGCAGATGAAGACCTGCAACAAACCATGTCAGAACTTGCATAGAGTTATACCATCAAACCATGATTATTTCGATGATCCTATTTATCTATTCATTTTTATGTGCTTCAATACTCATAGGAGTATCAATAGGAACAATTTTAAGTCTTCCCTAATTTCTCCTTCCATTCTTTGTTTCTAATTTTTTAGGAGTTTCAGTGGATCATTAAAATAGCATTGGAAAAATTATGATATCATCATCACTCAATTATTTTGGTTGGTCTACTATTGAAGATTCATCATCATCATCACTATTTTGTGTAACAAAAACTTCTTCATCTTCTTCTTTAGATTTTCCTTTTTCTATTTCTCCCTTATTGGGTAGTGGACTATTGATTTGCAGGACATCATCAAGAACTACAATTGTGTCATATTCTTCTTTAGGAACCCTCCTTTCTTGATCTTGATTCACTTTATATGAAAAACTTTGATTTTTATATTCCTTATTAGAGTCTTTACCCACCATTCTTCTACTATTAACTTCATCAACTTTAGGTGCATCATTTTTCTTTCTTTGTAATTCAGATTTTCTTTTCCATATCTTCTTATTTTGTTTATTAGGGTTTCTTATCTTCCAGGATTGCATTCGTAATCTACATTCTCTGGTTTTATGGCCATAGTTTTTTCAATTTTTTCATTCAATATTGAAGTTTTGCAAAGGAGAAAATGGGTTATAGTTTCTCATCTATGTATTGTACTTATTGTTCTTATATCTTTGGACATTTCTACGATTGTATTGTCCATAAGATTTGCAGTATACTGCCTTATGTCCAAAATTATTGCAAGATTAATAGTATCCAATAAATAGATATTTATTAGGGGGATTTATTCTAGTGATTATATTTTTATTTTCATCTTTTACTCTAGTAGGGAGTGTTGATTTTTGTTTATGTGGAACAATTTTCAATGGTATCATCTTTGCCTTATTATCTTCTCTTCTTAAGGAGATTTTTATAGCATCTATGTAACTGATTGGACTTTTGGATGATCCTTGTGATGTAGTGGTTGAGTCTTGGGTGTATCCCAAACCGGTCTTGTTGTTTGGTGACCTTCGACTACTGAAAATTTCATCCAAGATTTTTGACCTATTTTCAAATTTTGATATCTTATTTAATTTTTCAAGTTCAGTTTTTAGCAGCTTAATCTCATCTTCTAGTTTCTCACATACTTGTTTTTTATCACTAATTTGTTTTGAAATGACTTCTTCAATTATTTTTTCTTCTATGAGTTGGGACTTCAAATCAAAGATGATCTGTTTTGATTCTTTGATGGTTCTTGATGCATCTATTTCTCTTGATTGATGTGATTCTTCAAATTCTTGAAGTTGTGTCCTCAATAACTTGTTCTTATTTTTACACTTTCTTAGTTCCTCCAAAGCACTAATCAATTCTACTTCTAGGTTCAATTCTCCTTCAAATTCAAAGTTGTATTCATCATCTACATCGTTATTTTGAGTTTTCATTCCCATAAATAGAAGCTTTGAATATTCATCTTCACTCATGTCTGAAGACTTGATGTCCTCTTTGGAGTAGAATTTTTTCTTTTTTCTTATAAAATGTCTTGTTGTATTGGTTTCTCTAGTTTTGGGCTTCTTATTCATTCTCCTTGTGCTTGGGATAGGGACATTTGTTAGCAAAGTGTCCAATTCTGCCACAGTTGAAACATTTGAAAGGTAACTTTCCTTTATATTTTCCAAATCCTTTTTGGAGTTTCTTTATGAAATTGACAGTTTCTTCATTATATATATTTGATAACTCATTGACATTTTTATCTTGCCCCATATTTGTTTTATATGATTTAAAGGTTGTTTCTCTTTTTGATGGTTTTTCATTCCCTGTGCTCATCTCATATGATGTAAAAATTCCATGAAGCTAATCTACTATGAGTTTATCAAGTTCTGGCCTATCTTCAATTGTAGAAATCTTGGCATCATATCTCATAGGTAATGACCTTAATATATTTTGTACAATAGGTTTATCGGTAAGTTCTTCTCTTCTTGCTCTGATTGAATTAACTACCTCATATACCCTATGAAAATATTCAACAACGTTCTCTTCTTCTTTCATTTTCAAATCTTCAAATTGAGTTCTATAGGTTTGTAGTTTTGCTTCTTTGAATTTTCTATCTCCTTCGTATACAACTTCCAATTTGTCCCAAATTTCATTGGCAACTTACAATGCATAACCTTCACACATATAGAATTTGTCAACCCTCCTAGAATTGCATTAACTACTCTTGAGTTGTCATTGCATATTTTATTTCCTGCAACATCTATGGGTGGAGTAGTTGGTGCAGTGTAACCATCTATAATAGATTGACAAATATCAAAACTAATAGCCAACATGAAGCTTTTCATTCTTATTTTCCATAGAGCATAGCCACCTCCATTGAAAAATGGTTCTTTGTTGTTAGACATTCCCTCTTGTTGATCCATATTTAGTATCTACCTTCCAGTTGTTAGACTATGTTGAAGGAACTCACTCTGATACCAATTGTTGGAAATACTGAGAGGGGGGGATGAATCAATATTGCCCTTTTTCAAAAATTAACATTTACTTTGATATTTTGTTATTTACCACAAAATATCAACAATGGACTTGTATTTAAAATCAATTATAAATATATAATTAAAATAAATTACAAGGTTTTATAAAGAAATAGTGAAGGACACCAATACGTTTTAGAGAACCAACTCTAGAAGACACAAATCCCCTTCTTCAGGGCACCAAACCTAAGAAGCACCAACTCCCTTGACTTTAGGGAAATGTTATCCCCTAGAATAGGGATAACTAAGGAGATTATGTCTCGAGGCCCAAAGGTCTTATACATGGAGTATCAAGATCCATATTGACTTGAGCTTGGCCCTGGAGGGCCCATCCTTCTTCTTCTTCAGCGCCTCCATCTTTTCATCATCAGAAACATCCATCTCGTCAGTCTGGTCCTTCAACAACAGTGGGTCTTTCTCCATGAGGTAATGATTCTGGGTATCATGGTATGTGTCACTCTGATTCTCAAAACATTTGAATATGTGCATTTAATTCTTTTACTTCTAACGTGTTCTTGAACCTTATGTCTTTTCCACTTGTCCACACCTGGGGGGAATGACAGGATTCCATAGGGTTTGATTTTCCACTGGGTGGGGTTTCATGAAAGGTCATTGTTTGTTCCCACCATACTTACCACTTTTCATATTTTTCCCTCTCATTCATCCCATACATTGGTCCGAGCATTGGGTTTTCCAAGATAGCAAAGGGTTGTACCTTACCTTGTGGGAAGAATGGGATAAAGGCCTAGAGGGTAAAAGTAGTTGGAAAAATATAAAATCCAAAATAATGAAGCCTTCATATGCTTCGCCCATGGATCCCCAAGAAAGAAATAAAAAGCTTCTCATCAAGAAACAAAGGGACTCATAAAAATAATAAAATCAATACCTAGTTGGAGGATAGGGGGTCTCATCTCGAGCCAACCTATTAGGTCCATGGGCATGTAGAGGTATGAAACTACCATTCAACTGGTCACCACGCCAGGGTAGTGGCTCTTGGTGGCATATCCAAGATAAAGGGGGTCTCATCATGAGCCAACCTTCTCATTTCCGTGATATGCTTGTGGGTAACATTGTCACCACTGGTCACCACACCAGGGAAGTGTCCCCTAACCAGCATCTTGAAAGAAAAAGAAATCAGATAAAAAAGATAAAAGGCATGAATGGGCTTGGAAACATTTGCATAAATGACAAGATGAACCTCACCCTCTTCAGAGGCACCCACAAGTAAGCCATACATTCCCCTATCATCATTGCACCCATTTCTCAGACATCCCTTACCACCTCATCCACTTACATGGCCTTGATTTGTATTCACCTGGAAACATCCCACATCCAATGATCACTAGCCCAATAGGAAATCTAGCATCCCCTCCAAACCTGGCTTGTAGAATAACATAACATTTTTGAGCACTTGTCTGGGAAAGGGGGGTTCGTGCACATGTTTAAATAACTTGATTATTAGATGTGATTGACATTGCTATGATCTCTATGACTTATGAGACCATGGAGGGTGTACTTGTTGTTGTTGTAGGGCCACACCCGATGGATAGGTACACATGGGGATATGATTAGTTCGGACCTCCATAGGGATAAAATCCCACCAGATGGATGCTGAGACCCCAACCAGGGGTAGAGACAGATCAGAGGTTTGCACAGGAGAGAGAGGAGTATGTTCCACCATAGACAACCCAACAGGCTTGGACCCAGGGGGGTCTTTCCCTTCTCACCATGATGTATTCCTTGGAAGGGCCACGACGTCACCCATGTGACCCATGATGTCACCCAACATTTTGGACACTTTGGAGGCAGTTGTGTGCCATGATCCAGAGGCCCAAGGAGGCCTAACGTTTTTCTTCTGGAGGCCAATGTCACCCTAAGAAGGCCTAAAGTCACCCTAAAATGGAATGAAATCATCCTTTCATCTTGATTTAGGGTTTATTTACGTCATTTAATGTAAAAAACGGATATTACATGTAATTGGCAATGTCGGCCTTTTTTACCTAATTCTGGTCATTGATATTGTATAAATAAGGGTTTTAGCCCTTGTATTTTTCATAATATTTCACTCACACTTAGTGAAATCTAAAATTTTCACCCTAGTTAGGGTTTTATGACTGAAATTTAGTGCACACTTGTTGGAGGAGGCTAATCTTGGACTATTTTGGCAATTTTCTTGGTGGAAGTGTTCAACTAGGGTTTATGCTTGATGATTCTTGATGAATGTAAGTGAAATTTATGCAATTATTCTTCATTGAATGGTTATAGTTATGTTTATATTTCATTTACATTGAGATTATGAAATTTCTTTCCTAAAACCCTAGGAATCCTAGCACATGTTATTTTCCTACCTTTAAAAGCTTTCACCTACTAGATTTTTCCAAGAAGTTGATTTTCCTTGAAGCTATTGCTAAAGGCCTTGCCATTGCAACACCCTAGCACTTATTGCTTCATCTTAGCCGTAATTTTCTTCATATTTGAGTTAAAGAGGGAGGAAAATCTATTAAGGCCTAGGGTTACCTACACCTTAGTAGCTAGTTTCCCCTAGGGTTTGATAGTTGAAGCCTTGGGTTACCAACACTTCAACTAGTAATATCTCTTGTCTTTGACTCTTCTACTATCGTCCTTTCAATCAACATTTTCTTCCACATAATAGACTCCATTTACCATAAATTCACTAATCTAAGACTTCTTATTGAGTGATTGATCAAAACAACCATCAAAACCTACACTTTAAGACTTCTACTAACCACTTCTAACATTAGAATATAATAACCTACTAATTTTACTGTTGTTGTTACTAAATTAAGATACAACCATAGTTTGCAGCATTAAAAGCATCTAAAATAAATTAGAAAGGTTGATTAATGCATTGCCTTACTTGCTTCAGACAAATGCTAGTATTATGATGTTAATGATTGATTATTCTTGGTCATTTGAAGCTAGTTTTAGGCACTTATTGTGAAGTATTGTCATATAAATATTGTTGCTATAAATTTCAGTTTACTTCATAATTATATCATCCAATTGATTTTATTGAGAAAGTTTGTGGTTTTATGAAGTGCTAACAACAAGTTGTACTTGCAAAAGACATATTTTCTTATTGCTTTGTTCCGGGTAGGTACATCTTGATATTTTTCCACTTCATTGGTTAAAACCCTAGGAATTTCTGATTAGTGATGACTTGTGAGAGGGGACCTTTTAATAGATATATTGACCTTGACTTCTCAAACCCCTAGGTCACCTGGGACGTCTCCCCTGGGCCTTCAACCCTAAATATAAATAGGTATCCTATTGAGGCGAAAATGATATGATAACCTCAAGTTATGACGATTTTATCTCCATTACCCTTTCCTTTGATCAAAGTACAAATTGTGAGATAACGGGCACCAACCCTAGGAAGCACCAACTCTCTTATCTTTAGGCCACTAACCCTAGGAAGCACCAAATCCCTTGTCTTTAGGGAAACAACCCTAGGAAGCACCAACTCCCTTGTATTTAGGGAACCAACCCCATGAAGCACCAACTCCCTTAAATTACACTTACTTAGTAAAGGATATGAATCCTTCTGTGCTCCTCCCTTCCACCCTCACTGCATAAGTATCATTGGTTCTTATTCTTAGACTTTGCTTCTATTTTGATCTTCTGATATGGACCATAGAGACACTTTCTTCTCACCATTATTTCTCGTTTATATAATATTCCAATTGGTGTGATCTATGAAGAATTGTGTTCCTTTGTTTGGACCATCACACCTCTTCATTTTAAAATAACAATAATCTATATTATTATTCAAACATTATTGTGAAGGATTTTAATTTAGTGAGAGTGGTTTTCATAAATTGATCGTAGATATGGATCAATTTCATTTTTAACGCGATCCCATGCCTCTTTATTTCATTCTCAATTTTCTTTGATCAGATCTAATCTTTTTTATTATCTCTCTAATGCATACCATGTATTGAGTTACTTAAGATAAATCATGACAACGTCCAGATCCTATGTGGTTTAACGTTCCTTCTTGACCAAGATAAATTTCTCATTTTGTGTGTTAAATTTCGCACATAAACTCTTCAGAACCTATTTTCCATACGACCACAGGTGGTGACCAGGTGCTAAGACAAATGATTTCTTAATCACTTATCAAGATCAACAGTCATGTATTAATTGCACGTTGAGATGGACAATTGTCATTACTTCGTAACTTCGTCCTTCGGGACTTCCATCCTTTCCAATCATTCAACCTTCCGGAGTGCATTTATCCAAAGTGCGTA
The DNA here is from genome assembly GCA_009831015.1 of Picea engelmannii. Classification (NCBI taxonomy): domain Eukaryota; kingdom Viridiplantae; phylum Streptophyta; class Pinopsida; order Pinales; family Pinaceae; genus Picea; species Picea engelmannii. The sequence continues at coordinate 62,097 of ML822092.1, read as the reverse complement.
TATTATATTAGACGGTCATGTTTTATTTGCACGACGAATGGTTCTTGTTCATTTCAGAACTTCGGTGTTTCAAGACTATGACCTTTGCAGTCTTCCAACTCTTCCAGACCAAATTTCACCGAAGTACGTATTATCTATTTACTCGTAGATCATACGGTTTTGTCTTAATATGTGGTTGAGTGGACGGTCCGCGCAAGCTCAACAAGACTTTTTGTTAATGTCCTTCTCATTGTGTACATTTTAGGATCTCGGCCATGAATCTTCCTTCTCGATGGATGGTCAGATCTTACTTTGAAGCTTCGGCTCTCCAGGACTTCGGGTTACTAGAAATCCGAGGTAGTTCAATCCCTTCATAGTGTTTACCTACCGAATAAGTCCTAAAGTGTTGGTGACCACTTGCTGTCAGTTGTTTAGTATACCTTACGTTATCCTTCCATTTCACTTGATCTAACGGTCAAGAATGCTCCTTGAGTAGATCAACGGTTAGCATCACTTCATGATTCGTGCTTACTCTATCTTTCCACTACACTTGATCTAATGATCATGATTCATCCTCGAGGATATTAGATCTATGACCAACGTTAGTTCGTGATTTCTCCCTTCGATGCTTTGGGTAGTTTCTATTAAGAGGAACTGGATATCCCTGAAGGGAATACTCTCGGAGTGACGTGGCTTGTTGATGTCACTGTTGATGTGGCACTAGTCGAGTGGATACCATGTGTCACTTAGATTTGTGACTTACGCATACCTAAAATTCCAATTGGATCTTGACACTTTCCATCATCTGATTGCACCACTTGTCCTTGCATACATGGGATATGATGACATGGGTTCTTACTATGTGTACCACATGTCTTACTTCGTGACTTCGAAACTATGGCCTTCGAGTGAACTTGCATGTTCTAAACCCTTTTCCGTCGAAGTGGTCAATGTTGAAGTTGACATTCTCCTTGTGATATGATGATTCTCACGTTTTACTCTAGATCAACGGTTGACGTGACTTCGGCGCTTCGACCTTTGGGTAATCTTACTTGTTCTTAGATTATTTTCTCCATAGTGGTCAACACCATATTTGTCTACTGCTATGCAAATTCGATCTAAAGGCTATCACATTTCACTCTAGATCAACATTTTTCGTGACTTCGGTGCTTCGTCCTTCCGATACACTTACCTGTTCTAGTCTCTTTTTCTCTGGAATAGTCAGCATCGAAGTTGACCAGTTTCATCCTTGGCATGCTATGAATAGATCAACAATTGACAGGATTTCCCTGCTCTTCCTCTGATCCGACAGTTGACGGAAGTTCATGACTTTGGGACTTCGGGGCTTCGGAGGTCCAGGTAATTGTTTCTCCAATTTACACCAGAGTTGGTCAGCGACGAAGTGGTCAACATAGAAGTTCTTATGCTATCCTTCCACTTAGATTCATCCAACGACTATGATCAGTTCTATATCAATGGTAGAGATTCATTTCATCCTTCGAGACTTTGGGTTTATTCACTTTTTCCCACTTCCCAATTCTCTCGAAGTGAGATTCCCCGAAGAATAATCCTCAAGTAAGTTGACTTCATCCAATGGACATTATTTAACATGAATAGCTTAACATGATCCAAGGGTTTTCGGGAATTTGACCATTCTGGATCTCGAGCCTTTGTCCTTTCTTATCCTATCCTTCCACTTTACTCGATCCAATGGTCGAGATATTTCCCGAAGTGTTCCTTAGATCAGACAATTGGGATTTATTCGTGAATTCGGGCTTTGAGAATTATGGTTCAATTCAAACTCCTTTTCATCGAAGTGGTCAGCACCTAAGTTGACCAGTTCTACTTAGATTTAATCCAAGGGTTGAGATCTTTCTCGATGTTATCTGATGGTTTCCTTTAATCAGGGACTTTGTGCCTTGTCTCCAATGTCCTGGAAATTACACTATACCTTGACTTGGCTTTGATCAGTGGATCTAACTGATCTCATGGTTGTGATTAATCCTGAAAACTATCTCAACGAACAAGATTCTTCCTTGAATCTTTTGTAGTTTTCCTATGTGGATTTTTATCCCGACATCATTTAGAAATGCGCTCTCCCTTTTGAGCTTCGATTAATATCCTTCCTTATGAGCTTGAATCTCTTCATACTATTTGAAATTTTCATTATGTGCTAACTGTTTGACATAATTTTTGCATATACTATTTGACATAAATTATGCATATTGTCATACTATTGACATCAATGACAATAACAAGCTACTGAGTCCAACATGATTGGCTTCCCGAATGTCAGTACAAATTTTGACAATTTTTTCTTTGTTACTCCTTCCATCTACTATTCTCCACAACATTTTTGTTACATTCTTCACGATATGTATTGTATCAAACAAATGAGCTATTTGTAGGTACTCATAGTAGGGAAACCTATTGAATTTTACATGGTAAATTTTCATTCCTTATGGAAGCCCATTAATGCCTTGGAAACATTTATGAAAAATAATTAATGAGATTACAACAATAATTGTTAGATACAATAAACAAAATTCAATACAAATTAAAATTGTAAAACATTAATATATATGACACATAGACTAAATGATTACCTTGACAGTTTCTATTATATTCCAACTTCTATAGGTGATGTGTCATTCTTCGTGGTTTTATTCTAGTCTCTTATTTCAAATTGAAAATATCTTTTTCTATAGTTCAATACCTATGGTTCTTAGGGAGTAAGTGTCTATTCTCAGAAAAGACTTCCTTTCCTATACTTCTTGAACGACGCGATTTCATCCTAGGACCACAAAATGGACATGGAAATTTACCCTTTGTTTGAAGACCTGCAATATATGGATTTATGTCAATATTATTTATATAACAAGGAATTAATATTTAAGAAGCATGCATCGTATTTTCATAAAATTGTATACTATTAAAGTGAAACAATATGTTACATACCACAAAAATGTGTTATCCCTGGGGAATCATGAATTATCCATGTAAGTATTCCACGTAATTGAAATTGGTTTTTCCCAATTGATCTAGGGATGTCGTACATAGTGATGCCATCCCATAACTTTAGTAGCTCATTGACAAGAGGATCAATATATACATTCATATATTTTACTTGGTACTTACCTAATTGGGTGAAAGAACACATAATTACTGCCTTGCATATATATAAGTAATTATGTAGCGAATAAGAAAAATGAAATACAATGTTCAAACCAATTTTGTAAACAAATACATGGAGCAATCATTGCCAACATTGTGTGCTCCCTCTTTATTGAAATCCAAGGAGGAAGGTTATTGTTTATAACAAAAATAGGCCACACTGAGTAAATAGACCTGAGCTCACCAAATGGATTGAAACTGTCAGCTGCCAATGAAACCCTAACATTATAAGGTTCTTCTTTAAAAAATATCCACCTTTCTCCGATGTTCCTAAATGTAGAACCATCCACGGGCATTCAAAGAACACCATCTTCACTTATGTTACATGCATGGTAATCCATAAATTGTTCAATGCTTTGGCACCTGAACAATCATTGCAAACATGGAATTATCAGAATATGACGAAGAACCTTGTGAGACACATTTTTTGTTACTTGATTGGTTTGATATATATTGATTTGATATTGCGGGCATTTCATTTTCGATGTATATTGTCCATAATATACAATATGACCATTCAGACATGCATCAATAGCCTGATACTCCATTCCAATATCTTTCATAATGGCACACATATCTCGGTATGTGGGAGGTAAATTATTTAACAATGGTAAGATAAATTCACCTAACAATCTACAACATAAAAAATAAATAGTTAATGTAAATAATAGTAATAAAAAATATTGCATCCTCAATTTACACATTAATTGACACTAGAAATAAAGAAAAATAAACTCGACCTTTATGTATAATATGTGACAAATTATATTACGTCCCTTAGGATTTGTGTGAGAAAAGTGTTTGACAAACCATTCAATACCTTCAAGTTCACCAACAACATTATAATAGAGAGAATATTTGTTCTTGAGACTTCATAAATGGGTTGTTCTTCCTTCTCAAGCCGAGGTACATCATAAATATCATCATAGTTTTCCTCATCTATAGGAGCAAACATGTCTTGGATCAATATATTTGTCCCATCATCCAGCTCAACAATATTATTGGTGTCATATTCTTCCATAGGATTGATTTGATCTTCAATATCCATACCATATTCCACATCTTGTACAATAATATTTCTACTACTACTTGGCAGATATTTATCCAGCGACAGACACCTAGGAGGATTTATCTTTACAATTACAAACAATCAATAACTTTACTGTATATAACAAATATTAAAATGAAAGAAAATTTTATAAATACAATCAATACAAATACATATATAATCACTAACTTACCATGGGACCATATGTATGCCCCCCTTCACAATTCCCATACGTCCAACAATGTCTTTCAACTGTTTTCCTTACAAGTCTCTTATTTTCAAGCCCCTGCATTGATTGCAAGGGAAATAACATTTCCCGTCAGTACCGACTTCTGCCTCCAATGTGACCCTTAACCTAGCAATCATCCTTTCACTCTCTTTAGGTGTTGGCATTGGGATTTCCTATATTTACAACAAAAAACACTGAAGCAATATAAGTACATTAATATATGAATACATTCTTATGTTAAAAATGTCATCGAATTATATTGACCCCATATGTACTAGAGAATTAATCCATTTTCAACATATATTTATTAAAGGTTCATAAAAGTAGTCAAAAATTAATCAACGAATCAAAACCATACATTTTTATTACATAAGTTCCAAAGCTTGACTATAAGAAAGTAATAAAATCAAACAATAGAAGAAAACTAGGCCAAGACAAATTGTATAGTAATTAAATGGAATTGAGTAGACATGTTCATACCTATTTCCTAGGGAACAATTTGTGTCATCAAATGAAACAGGGTTTAAGGGTTAGGGATCCAATCTAGGTATTTAAAAAGAGACAAAGTAATATTAAAAAATTGTAACCTTCAAAGAACAAAATCCGAGATATGTAGATCAAGAATTGGATTTGAGGCAGTAGCGTTGGAGAAATTTCTATTTTCTACACACTAGTTCAGTGGGAGTTAACTGACTAGTTCTATTTTAGACTTTCTATTTTTACCATCACTATTATGCATGCATGCATTCCTAAGGAAAGCTATCTGCTTGATTTCTTTTCTTAATTATGGAATGTTTTTCCCTATATATGAGTGTATTCCACTCATTCATTGTATCATATTGATCATGATCTGTGTATCAATCATCAGCTCATTCGAGTAGTGTGAATATATTTTCTCATTCTTCCATATTGAATTTCTCTTCCTTTCTTGATAAGTTTTTCTTGTAATTTCTTTAGCTAGATCTCATGTGCAGGTTTCCATGAAACACTGACATGGTATCAGAGATATGTTGCTTGGAGCAAGCCAGACAAGACAAAGAATAAGGAAAACAAGAGTTATTCCTCTCAAAATATTATGTTTTTGAGGAAACGACCGAGGAAAGTAAATCGACCCATTTTGGAAGTGGGTTTTCAACCGTTTGACGAGATTCTTCACCGTTTGCTCAAAAAGTAATCTGTAAGATAGCCTCCTAAAACTGATATGAATTCGTGGTCGTACCTTTCTACAGTGATTTCTCCCCAAAATTTACATTTTTGAGGAAACAACTCACGAGGAAAGTAAATCAATCCATTTTGGAAGTGGGTTTTCAACCGTTTGGCAAGATTCCTCACCGTTTTCTCATAAAGTAAGTCGCAAGATCATCTCTTGAAACTGATACGAATTTTCACTTAAAGTGTCATTTCTATTGTGATTTCTTAATTTTTCACTTAAAGATTGAGAGTAAATTTTTAGGGGTTATTAGAAAAAGTGGGAGAGATGGATATGAAAACTATTATACAGTCAAACTTGGTGGTAATCCTCACACCATACAATTATTTTTATTGGAAGCCCAGGGTCGAATTCCAACTCAAAAGGAAAGGATTGTATAATTTGACAATGGCGACAGAAACAAAACCTATATCAGCGATTGAGAAGATGAGATGGGTGAACCGTAAGGATGAGGCCACATGACTACTTCTTGAGTTAATCTCCATTAATTTATGGTTTCATGTTGCTGCATGCAAGACTCCAAATGAGATCTTCACCACCTTGGAAGGACTCTTTGGAAAGCAGGATGAGATGTGAGGCCATATTCTTGAGGTAGAGTTGAATACCTTAGACCCTAAAAGTTTTGATAATATACAAGATTTTCTTACTAAATTTAAATATTTGTTATTAAGCTTGGGTGAATGTGGTATTAATAAGTCTACATAAGAGAAATAACTTATTCTAACAATCTTGGCCAAGCTAGGACCAGAATATGTTGTATATGTCTCCAATTTCCATTCTGGCAGATGTCTTTTTGGAGAAAATTGGAAAATGCCTATGTTGGCTCAGTTCATTGAGTCTCTTACACAAGAGCAGATAAAAATCATACAGATGGGCCTCATGAAATATCCCAGAGCACATGAACTTACCATGCATGATGGAAAATGGTCATTCAAACATAACAGGAAGGAGGGATATTCCAAACCCTTTAATGATTCTTCAGGTTCCAAAGACTCTTCAGATTCCAAGAAGAAGAAGAAGGGAAAGCAGTGCACTTACTGCAATAAACCAAATCATGAAGAATCTTCATGCATGAAGAAACATATCAATCTTATGGCATAGGCACTTCAGCAGAACAACCTTGGAAACTTCATTCTAGAGGGAGTCAAGAAGTAGAAGGAAGAAGATCCTGCTCCTAAGAAAGGTAATCATCATGCTCTTGTTGCAATTAATTCCTTATCTAATTCACAGATTATAATTCTGGTGCATCCTATCATATGGCAGCGAAAGAGGAAGTTTTATCTTCTTTGAGTCCATGCTCAAGACCCTCTATTCTCATGGGGGATGATACTCCAGTAGCAGTAGCAGGAGAAGGGAGAGTGGAACTCCACAATGGCAGTCTTGAGAATGTTTTACATGTTCCAAATCTTTCTATGAATTTGCTCTCAGTTTATCAAATTGCTCAGAAAGGTAAAAAGGTTCAATTTACTTTCATTAATTAGCATGCATGATAATTCCATCATTGCAATTGGTGAGTTGGATCACAAGTCAAGGTTGTATAAATTCACTAAGTTTTCTGACGATGACTCCTCTATTCTACTTACACATAAGGAGAGTACTTTGCATGCACCTCCAGTGAAACATGCATACACTCTTGTGCTTCCATCAGTTTCAGACATCAGAGAGGATTCTTGATGCAGGAGAATCACCTTCAAAGACGATATCGCACACGTGGAGGCAAACCGAAGACGTCTCAACAATGATAGAATTTCAAATCAAGAATTAACTCAGAATTTAAATGGGTTGTTGAGATATTTTTGTAACAATATTTTTTAAATGTAACTTGTTTGTTAAAGTCTGGAAGGACTGTAAGAAACTGCAGATATGGAGTGTCGACTCTATCTGGTAGTAATTAGAGGTTACTGTGATAGGACAGAGTAGGTCCTTAGATAGTTGATTTTACATTGTAATAGATGAGAAAGGTAGAGTATTGTAAGAGAGATCAGTAGAGCATAACAGAGTAGATTATAGGAACACTATGAAATTTTTGTTTTATTGATGAATATAACAGACG
>ML822092.1:11678-25747 GCA_009831015.1 Picea engelmannii | reverse complement strand
ACAAGTAGCACATAGAAAAAAGACTAATAAATCATGCAATGAACAATGAGCATATTTTTTTTTATATAATTATTGCACCTACAACAAAATAGTAAAAAACACTCACCTTCATTGATCTTATGACAAACATTCACTATGTCAAAGTTTACCAAGTCAATGACCGTTAAACCATTTTCAAACGGGTAGTTAACATCCTCTACGTTCATTGATAGATCGACAAAGTATTGTTGAAAGATCGTTGAATATAGAAGTTCGTCAGAAGTCCAACGTTCATTGGGGAAAACAAAAACAAAAAAGGGATTAAAATTTTAATATCATGTCATAATTTGCGACGATATGATTGAATTTATCCTTATCGTCAAAAAAATTTGTTGAATTTTTACCCCATATTTAGTAGTGACACCATCGGGGATACACCTCATTGGGGAAAAGCTCCATTTATGATCTGTCCATTGGAGATACACTTTATTAGGATAACATCATTGGGGATCCATACATATAGAGTACACTAATTGGGGATAATCCATCGAGGATCTGTCCATTGGGAGAAAGAAGAGTGACCACTGGAAGGAAAACCCGATGAAAATTCTTCGAGGCAATATATCGAGTGACACTGTATCAGGAGGAGCAATAATGTATATTAAAATTGAAACTTGATGTGTTGGGTACGATGTAATGAATAAGGCTCGAAAAAGGTTAATTGAATTATATAAAAGGACTATTTTAGAGGCAAACTCTATCTTGATTTCCTGAAGCGATATTAGGAAAAACCATATCAGGAGGACATACAATGAGGATTTTTCGAAAATTTACGCATATTTGATGAACAAAAACCTGATATAAAGCATTAAGCCGATGAGTATCCGGAAACGCTCCATCAAGAAAATGTCTATCATGGATACATTTAAAGGGATAATTTAGAGATGGTGGATCTGATAAAGAAAATCCCGAAGCCGATATCAGATATCGGGTATTGAGAAAAACATAAACAATGCAAACTGACCACTCCGATGAGAATAGTCTGATAGTACGATATTGATATCGGTTTCAACTTCATTTAAAGTAGTAGATAAATGAAAGTGAACCTAATCAAAATGAATTCAATATAGGTTCAATTTTGATTTAAATTAGAAATATACAGAGTTGAAAGAATCAATAATTCTTCAAATAATTCAATTGAAATGTACATCCAAAGCAAGGAAAAATCAAGGGCCAAAGAAATTCCATCTATGTGAATATCATAATACTACTCGGAGCCAAGGAACTACTCCTTATCTTAATGATTAATCTAGAAATTTTGGTATGGATCTCATTTAATTTTCCTGAAATAGGAAAATTTAATGGGATTTGTTGTAGGTACAACACAACCATAATGCATCCATTATCACCTCCTTAAGTAGTGCCTTCTCGGTAAAATTTCAGTTAATTTTCCCATCAAGTTGTCTCTAGATGTAACCTCTCCCCATAGCATATTTGACCCATTTTCTAGTGCTACCTTAGCATAACACTTGGCATCTTCATCATGTCCATCTAATCCTAGGGATTCCCCTTTGTTCCCTTCCCACCCAACTAATATTCCTTCCATCATCAATCCTCTTTCCTACAACCATGAACCAATATTTTATTCTCTCTTATTTAGAATCATGAGATCCCTTAGTTGTGACCTATTATGCCCTTTATAACTCATCTTATTCTTCCATAATCCCTCACTTCAAACCCATATCATCTTCATCTTATTCAACCACCGCTAGTCGACCACTAGTCAAGTATTGTAGCATTTATTAGGCTCATTCTCTCGTTCTTTACCTTCATTTTCTTCCATGATACATGTTACCTCTCTAGGAGGTACACTACATTTTTCTTTTGGATACAACATTGTAAGCTCAAGGATGAAAGTCAAAGCCTTGTAGGTAGTGTGGAGGATTATGTATTATGGACTCTCGGACTCTATAGTTGGTCATGATCCGTATTTATAGAATTCATTCTCATTTCCCTGTCCTGGATAGGATTGGAATACTTGAGGTGAACGTATTGGGACACATGGTTTAAGGGAGACAGGCTCATTGTAGGGGTGATTTCACATTGTAGGGCTTATCTGCCAATGGTCATGCGTACCTATGTCACTACCCACATGGTCATTTTCTTATATAGTCTGTATGCATCTCTTGGCCATGGTGCATTTATCATTTTCAGTTCTCAACATGGCACTCTCACAAACTTCTCAGCATCTCATATTTTTCAAGGTAGTTCACGAATCGCAAGGCACAAGATCTCGGGGCTGAAAATACAAAAGGGGCTCAAATTGACCATCTTCAAGCATACTTGACATGTCATGTTGAAATTTTAGAAAAAAGGACAGGTTGTAAGAAAAAACAATTGTTGAAGGGTCAAGCAGATAAATTTATGGGTAAACATGAAAAAAAATGGTTGCTCCACAACATGCAAGGATCAAGTCAATGGAAAAGATGAAGCAAACCTCATTCCATACAAAAACCATGTCTCTGAATTTTTTAGTCCAAAAGTTTTTACGTGGATTCAGTAAACCTAGCTAAGGGGGTAAATAAAAAATAACGTTAAATTTTATGTTATAAAGTAGTTTAAAAAGGAAGATTGTTTAATTATAAAATGTCATCCCCTTTACACCTTAGCCAAAAAATACAAAAGACAAATTAAAGTGATTGAATTACCCATTGAATGAAGGGGGTCGCATTTTATGAATGCTTTAATCCATTAATTAAAGGGAGAGTTTCCATTATAAAGGATCTGCCTCATTCCAAAGACATCCGTTGGGTCAAAGATGAAACATGGGTCCAATCAAACAAATGTTTATTTAAACCAATCAATTAAATTGGTCATCCTTATCCAACTTAAAAATCAAGAGAGTAGTGGCACATGAAAAAAGAGCGAAATTGGTAATAAAGTTTCCAATTAAAGAGAGCATCCCCCAAATCAATTGCCCAACACTAAAACCAAGCCATCCGTGGAGATTCCTCAATATAATAGGGTCTCAAATTTAATTGGATCGATGTAACAATCAAGTCAAGCAACCACCCATACCTAGTCATTGAAATTAAGTGGACTTAGCCGTTGGAACAAATAATGGAATGATTGGAGAAAGAAGTAGTGAGCATTCCCCCAAATTAAATCAATGTTGTTGCATGGTCAAAAGGAACAACCATGAAGTCAAATGGAATGTTGGATATTGGAGTTCCAACATAGTCGTTAGCACATGGATCGATTTTCAATCCAAAACTAAATCTAACTTATGGAGATGTTTGTTTCCTTTATTGGTCAAGTCAAATCCCTTTAGGATATTTTTAATGTTTTAAAAAATCATTTTCCTTTGGTAAAAGTGACTTAGTCTCCAACCCGTGGATGAAAAGTCCAAAAAAATTGAACTCGAATATCTTATGTCAGTGTGGATTGTCTACTGTAATGCTTGTTCTTCTTGGCCCAATATTTTTTAATTGTGTTTTAGCAGGGGTTTTTCAAGATAATTGCGAGAGTTAATTAATTAATCCATTGAGGGGCTACATAGTCATGTGGAGGAAAGGAAATAGACTCTTCATCTCTTCCTTTTCCTTTTGGTTGCCTAGTGAAACAAACCCAAGTTGTTGGACCAACTTCCTTGGAAGTAGCTTCAACCAAACGATTGGTTATCACTTTGACCCAACTTGATTGATTGGCTTGGAGACCATCATTTAAGGATATTTCTTAGCAAACCAAAAGAGAAACCTATATTTTTCAAAATTTCTAGTATTGGGGGCAATAAATCTTCCGACTCTAAACTCAATCAACTAGAAATCTGTCCAAGGCCGATCTTGAACTCGCGGTGTCATGATCTCTCAAACGAAGAGACATTTAAAAGGTAAAATAATTAAAATTTTATCTTGATTTCTTCAACCAATTATTTTCAAATTTAAATCATTCATTTTATTATAAAAACACAAAAAAATCATACCCTAGCTTAGTTCTTCAATTTCATATCTTATAAGCTAGTAGATCTTGAGGATTTTTTTCATTTGGGAATTTCCCAACCCCAAGATAAATTTACCCTTGAGTTTTTGGGATTTATTGAACATATATAAAAATGGTTTCTTGGAGAATAGTGTGTAGATCTGTTTCATTACAATGAATAATGCATTCATATCTACACTTATCTTTACATAAGAAGGGACATTATTGTAAGTAATTACCTCTCAAACCCTTCTGTAACTTTCCATATTTGATTCACAAGTTATCTCACTTATTTTTATGGTTAATATAGAAGAAAAATACAACCCCAACAAGTATTTATTTTGGCTGTAACATTTTTTGGTTTTGGCCCTAGGGGGATTTGAACCCCAAATCTACATCGGTAATTTCTATCCAGATAGAAACTATCTTTGTTGCATATATAAACACTATAGGGCATAGTACTCACTCATACCTTGTTTCCCTATCCTTTCCACCCACATATATTTTGATCTAGTGTGAGTATACACTTGTGGGGGGCCTCAAAGGGCCAATTTCCTTGTTTTTTTCTACATTTTCTCCACTTTTGCAGGTATGATATAATAAGGAAGCAATGAAACATCTCATTTGTATCCATTCTTTCCAAGGTATATATAGTAAAAATCATTCTTGAAGTGGTAAGAGTATTTAACCCCTCCTTGTGCATTATCTTAGCCAATATTTTGGTGGATTGGGGTAAGTTATCTTGCTATTTTGCTATTTAATTTTTTTCATTATCTATTAGTCCAACAAATCAGTTAAAATTTTAACTCCTAATTTCACAAATTTTTTTATGTTTAGGCATTGGTCCCAAGATCCTTTGAGGTGAAGTGAAATTTTACGGGCAACCTATGAGAGCCTCTTAGTGTAGGAGTCTGGCTCGAATAGGGAAGAATAGGTGTTTTGGTGACATTTGGAACCTATCCCCTGTGTTTCTTCCCTAGCTGTTGGAGTTACTTCACACACACCTAGGATTTATTTTTCCTAAGGTTATTCCTTGTTTATTAGTCATTATCTAGTCTCCTATATTTTAGGGGAGAATATTCCACCTGGAGAATATTCTCTTTCAGTTGACACTTTAGTTTGACTAGTTGAGTTGAGTTTAGATGTTGCATTTGTTTTATCACCATGAAACATTGGGATCATCACCAACTCACTATTCTTTGTTCAGTTAGTTAACTGAAGACTAGTTGACTAATTAACTCAGCTAGGTGGCAGTTCACTCCCGTAACTGCCTGAGAGACTAGACTAGGTGGCAATTCACTCCCGTAACTGTTGGTGTGTGTCCAAATCACTCTAGAACATCACTATGGCTCATTAGTTAATCATTTATTCTGTATCTATTGTAAATTATTCACTCTTTGAGTGTGGAATACGGTTAATGAGAATTCTTCCATTCTTTCTCTCTTGCTTCTTCTTTCTCCAATTATCTCTGCAAATGTGTTTATTATTGTTTAGCTAGATCTATTTTGTGCAGGTTCAACACATTTACACTAGCAGCCTGAGGAACTTGGCAGGATGCTAGTTTGGTCGGTAACATTTTTTGGCGTTGTTTCCTGGGAACAAGGTATTTTCACTAAGGTCCTCAATGACAACATTTTGGTAAGTTTTATTGTTTTTCACTTTGATGAGATTCTTCTAGATTTATCAACTGATCTGTAGGATCTTGTTTGGTGACTCCACTAAAATAAGAAATAAAAAGATGTGCATTTGCAACGAAATTTCCCATCTTTGGTGACTTTGTCCCATTCCTTTGGTAAGAAATTTCTATTTTATCCTTTGGTGAGATTTTTTTTATTTGTGCTAACTTGTAGAAGTTCACCTAGTGACTCCGCTTGAAGAAAAATTCTATAAAAAGGTACAACACAAGAACCAACTTTCTAGTATTGGTGACTGGAGTTTTTTTTTTTCAAATCATATACGTTATAACTTATCAAACTATTTAGCGATCAAATCATATTTATAAAATAAAACTTATCATTTATCTTATTTTATAACCCATTAATATTTTGTTACTGCCTTGCAAATTAGGCAAAAACACCAATACATGAGTGTCACTTGTGCATTTCTCACAAATAATCACAACAAATCCCATATTAGAAAATCTAGAGCAAAGTCAACCTTTCATAGAAAATATAGAAAACTTACAACCAAAAACAATGGCATTGGAAACTATCATTAGAATTACATAAGACATTTTCTTCAACTTGCTAAAAACTCCAATATGAAAACACTATATACAACATGGTATACCATGGGGGTATTACCATATACATGTTGAAATAAGTGAACCACAAAAGTCAAGTATTAAAAATTGTTGTCTCATACAAATACTTATATGATTTCGAATATAAGTTCATGTTATTCCCAAGAGTATCAATGGCTACCTAAAACTTTAGATGTAGCAAATATTCCCTTAAATTTATAATACACAATCATGGATTTGGAAAAAAAATGTTAAAGACGCCAGTTATATATTCATGGAATTTTTTATTTTTTTTTGTAAGTAAGAGATTTTATATATAAAGAGCCTTCAAAAAACTAGACCAGAGGTACAGAAACTTGAAAACAACCGTGTTGTAGTTACTAAACTGCCCCAATAGAGGGGAAACCAGTTCAGCCAGCTGGGTAAGTCTAGCAGTTTACAGTCTGACAGTCTTATAAAACAAAACTAAGCTGACTAAGCTACAACTAAGAAAAGAAACTAGTAAAGAGAACAGAACCCCTGTGGGGTCAGACACTTAGCGAGTAACCTGGCCAGGTGGCTTGATAGGCCGCGTATCAAGGTTACTCTTCGATGGGTGTCCCTTTACCTTCCAAATGCATGTCAACATCTATGTTTCTCTCGTCCATGTTGGCATCTAGCAGGGTGTCTCCAGGCGGATTGTACGCCTCTATGTCCTCATGCGTGACCTGCTCCACAACGACCCCTGCTGAACGTTGCGTCTGATCATTCATGTCGTTGCCCTCTACATGGGGTACCTCTACTGAATCTGCACCTTCTAGAGTGGAGGGGAAAGCATCCTGGAAGGTGGATAGGATCTGAAGGAGGGTCTAGGTCTTCCCATCCATAAGCTGTAGTCGGAATTGGAGGTCCTCCATTCCCTGATGGAGCTCGAAGACCAGTCCATAGAGAATGGATAGACTATATTTCAGCTGTGAATCAGGGATGAAGTCAGTGGATGAGTACACACTATGTCGGGCACTTCAAAGAAGAGGTGGCACCCCCAAGGGTGGCTGGGAGGAGTAAACTACTGGTGCAAAAGAAGGTTCGTTGGTTCTGGAATTCAGTGGGACGGCAGGAAATCGTGAAAGAGAGCCCGACGAGCTATCAGTGATGACTAGGCATTCGAACTGGGAGGCAGGCAGGGTGGAGGAGGCGAGAGGTTCCAGCTCGGGCTGCAAAGGCGGTGAGGAGAATGTGGAGGGTGAACTAGGGGGAGAAGCAGAGGTACGGGGCTGAGGAGGATGCCATGGAGAACCTCTTTGTGGCCTTCCTATTTGACGCGACATAATGTGCTCCGGTTGAAGGTAGAAATGACCTAAGTACCCCAGGAAAATGTGAAGATCCTGGAGAGGGACGAGGGCTTTGAACACCATGAAAGACCAGGATAAACTAGGCCTAGGTAGCAGAGGGATGAGAGGGTCAGGTCGCAAGTGAGGATGAAAAACACTTGCAGATGGAGGAGCCATAGTAAGGTTGGTAATGAGAGTCAGGCACACCAGCGTTAATGGTGCTGCAGCGACGTGAAATATCATAAATGCAAGGTTTAGGTGGCGGTAATTGGCACGAGCCCAACACATGGCTCCCTGCCTTGCTGGCCTAACCTCTCTCCCGCTTCTCGCCATATGTCTCGCACTAACACCCCATACGGGGATATTCATGGAAAATTTCGATTTATAAGCGAAAAGTATAAATATATAGAGAATTATTATCATAAATTAGGATATAAGTTTTTAACGAAAATATGAGCAAATTTAGTCAATTTTTCTTTCAAAATTTAAAATTTATCCAAATTGGCAAAATTTCACATAAAAAAAAAAACATTGTTGGTGACTCCACATCTTGGGTAGGATTGTGAGTGGTAAGAACACTTTGAGATTAACAAATAGTCACTCTTTATGTTTGAAATATGGATACTAATGAGAAAGAAGTGTCATTTGTTGCTTATATATTTGTCCCATTGGATTTACCACAAATTTTGAAACCTTCACATCTTCGTGTAAATATCATTCTTGATTGCATCTTTGAGTTTGATGGAAATATGTCGTTAGTTGCTGACTTCCTAGAGTTTTTTTTATGAATTATGTAACTAATGCTAACATTGTATTTGAAGACAACTTGATGATATCCTTTGCAGGGTCAATGCAAGGGAATCTTGCAAAGAAGTGGTAGTGCAGGTTTCAACCAAAAGAAATCATGTATTTTCCTCAATTGATGAAGAAATTTCAAAAGGATTGGATCCCAGGTTATGAAGAGGTTGAATATGTTCAAGTACTCATTGACCTATAAGGAAGAATGCCAGAAAATACTAATGACTTGGTTGTGAAATATGGTAAGCAACCTCCCGATGATATCCTTTCAGTGATAAAAGAGAAAATGGATGCAATCAGATTTTTGGTGGAATATACCCAAGAAAATCATCTTGAACTTCATATTCAAAGGCTTGAAAATGATGTCCATGAACATGCTCAAATTTTACCTTCCTCCCATAAGCTTCTATCACATGATCACTTAAGTTCGAAAAAGGACGATGAATGGGTGACATATTTGAAAATCCTAAAAGAAATGGATGAGGCAAGTGATAAAAGAGATCTTGTTGAAGAAGGGCATATAGAAACCATTTCTCTCCATATTGAGAATAAAGAGATCATTGAATAAATCATGACTAAGTCACATCCAAAACCATATGAGGACAAGGAATGGTAGATTTACCTTGAAGGTCTCAAGAAATTTAGTGATGGAGAAGGCCTTTTGACGAATCTTAGTGTGTCATATCAAAATGAAATAAATAGTGATGAGTATGATCATATAGGTGGTGAAAAAATTGTGATTGATACGAAAGAAGAAACTTCCAGTCGCATGGATAAAGAAGACAAATATACTCCTTGTTATTCCATCAAGAATCAATATATAATTGAAGATCAAGAGGATAAGAAAAAAATTTCTAACAATGATATTCAAGAACCCACCCTTCCCCCTCTAGATGAAAGTATAGTCCTGACTACTGAAATTCCTTTTCAATCATTGGATTTTCATGATACATCGTGCATTGATTTGGAAGGGTATGGCTTGGTGGAAATTTCTTCATAGAATGAAAAACATGATGGCACAGAGACCAAGCGCATTGATACATTTCTCCAGGTTGACAAATGCAAGTGGTATACAGGATAATACCATTTTTATGGTGATCCCATCTATGATATAGAGAATGATGAGTGTGTGATTGCAGATTTTTGGCCATATGAGTGACCAAATTTATCCATAATACAAGAACAACTATGATGAGTGTGTGATTGCAGATTTTTGGCCATATGAGTGACCAAATTTCTCCATAATACAAGAACAACTATATGTATTGGTACAAAAGGAGGAATTCTACATCAATGATATACAAGAGTTGGTGAGACCATGTACATCATTGGTTTATAACTCTCAAGTGTATAAAGATCCATTTGACATCGAGAGTTTGAGGGTCACGGTGGTAGGCATGATACAACATGTTCAGTTTCATACTTGTTTTATAAGCCTTCAATTTTGGACACCGAAGAAACCAACCATCACTCATAGCTTTACATGCTCTTATAGTTTTCATGATTTTTCTCAGCAATCATTTGTGAATGTGATTAGATACATCTAGGCAGGGCAACAATTTTCATGCATGTTCCAGTTGGAACCACCATCCAAGCCTCACTTACTTGATAACTCAATGATTATCATTGATAAGTGGTGCAACAATGATGACAAGAACACTAAGTACATCAACCCTGTTGAGTTATGGATCAAAGAAGCTTGTAATATCTTCAATGAACAATAATGCTTCTTCGATTTTCTTGTACAAGATGAGGGTTCCATTGTAGATTTGGTCCAATCTATGAAGGAAGTTTTGATGTATGTTTTCTATAGGTTTTACATTTCATTATTTTGCTTAGAAACCAAGCACAAAGGTAAAACCCAAGGTAATGATGAATTTATGTGTTGGTTGCAATGGTTATATGATTTTACTTAACATGTTTTATTTCCTTGATTAGAGTAGGTAGGATGAATAAACTCTATATTATGAGCATTAGTTTAGTTTAGTTTAGACGTTTTTCATTTTGTCGCTATTTCCTTTCAATTTTTTATTATATGATTTACTTTCATCATTTTCATTTCCTATATTAGATGCATTTTGTTTTGATTTATTTTTTCTTTCTAGGAGGGGATAAGACTTTGTGTCCTACTCCCTTCCTATCATTTGATGTTTTGTGTGAGATTGTTTCAGGTTTATAGGTGAAAGAGTTTGGGGTTCTCACATCCTACTAAGAAGAGCACATGTCTCACAATTGGACCAATTGTTACCTATCCAGAAGGTACCCTACATTTTTCATCTAGCTACACCATTGTAAGCCCAAGGATGCAAGCCAAAGCCTTGTGGGCCATGTGGAGGATTATATATTATGGACTCTCAAACTCTATAGTCGATCATGATCAGTCTTTCTAGAATTCATTCTCATTTCCTTTCATCCTATATAGGATTCAGGGACTTGAGGTGAACCTATTGGGACACATGGTTTATGGGAGTGAGGTTCATTGTAGGGGTGATCACACATTGTAGGGCTTCTCCGCCCATGGTTGTGCACACTTATGTCATTATATTACCCACATGGTCATTGTATTATAGAGTCTGTATGCATCTCTCGACCATGGTGCATTTATCATTTTCAATTCTCAACATGGAAGTCACACAAAATTCTCAACATCTCACATTTTCCAAGGTTGTTCACGAATCTCAATGCATGAGATATCGAGGTTGAAAATACAACAGGGGTTCAAATTGACTGTCTTCATACATACTTGACATTCCATGTTGAAATTTAAGAAGAAGGTCGGGTTCTAAGCAAAAATCGGTTATTTAAGGGTCACACAAGAACATTTACAGGTAAGCATGGAAAAAGAAGGTCACTCCACGACATGCAAGGATCAAGTCAGTGGAATTGTTGAAACAAACTTGATTCCGGTAAATAAAAAAAATACATCTTGATCAGGATTTCCCGCAAGCTCAGCTAGAAGTTTCATCCTAGGTAGAGCATTAAACTTCACCTACCCTGGCTCTGCATGAACACAATATTATGCCCTCTACAGATGAGCCAACTATTGTCACATATATGTGAGCAGGCTCACATATATGTGATCCTGCTCACATATATGTGAGTCGGCTCACATATAAAAAAATGAAAACAAACAAACAAACAAACAAACAAACCATGTCTCAGAATTTTTTAGTCCAGAAGTTTTCACGTGGATTTAGTAAACCTGGCTAAGGGGGAGAATAAAAGTCACATTAAAGGTTATGTTATAAAGTAATTTAAAAAGGAATATTATTTTATTTTAAAATGTCATCCCCTTTACACCTTAGCCACAAAATACAAAAGATAAATTAAAGTGATGGAATTACCCATCGAATGAAGGGGGTTGCACTTTATGAATTCATTAATCGATTAATTCAAGCAAGAGCCACCATTAAAAAGGATCTGTCTCATTCCAAATACATATGTTGGGTCGAAGATGAAACATGGGTTAGGTCAAAAAAAAAATCGTTGAACCAATCCATTAAATTGTTCATTCTTATCTAGCCACCAAATCAAGAGAGTCATGACACATGATAAGGGGGAAAACTTGGTAATAAAGCCTCCAATTAAAGAGAGTAGCCCCCAAATCAACCGCCCAACACTAAAACCAAGGCAATGATGGAGATTCATTAATCTAATCGACCCTCAAATTTAATTGGATTGATGTAACAATCAAGTCAAGCAACCACCCATACCTAGCCATTGGAATCAAGTGGACTTAGTTGTTGGAACAAATAATGGAACGGTTGGAGAAAGTAGTCATGGAGAATTCCCCAAATTAAATCAATGCAGTCACATGGTAAAAAGGAACAACCATGGATTCAAATGGAATGTTGGAGGTTAGTGTTCCAACATAGTTGTTAGCATAGGGATCGATTTTCATTCCAAAAGTAAATCTATCTTATGGATATGTTCGTTACATTTATTGGTCAAGTCAAATCCCTTTGGGATATTTTTAATGTTTTAAAAAATCATTTTCCTTTCGTAAAAGTGACTTAGTCTCCAGCTTATGGATGACAAGTCAAATAAATATTATTTTAATGAGGGACGAAGAAACTATCAATTTAATGAAAATCTATATAAGGCTAGCCCCTCCTCATTCATGTTGTTAGAAACTTTGTGATCCAAGAGGATATCTACAACTGATTAAAATTTATGTTCTCGAATTCTAATGAAAATGTACTCATGTCAAAGAGCTTGACGATATCTTTCCAAAAACACTTGAATAGGATGAAACGAACATCGCATCAGAAAGTTATCGATTTCTGAAGTTTGGCCAAACAGGGAAAATTGTTGACAGGGGTGACACGTGGCATCATCATAGGCTGAAAAGTGGCAATACAGGTCATGACTCGTGGAAGTACAGATGTGATGCATGGCAGTACAGATGCTAACGTGGCATGGTGACTGGATTGTATAGATGTTAATGTGGCATGATGATTGGACCATACAGATGATGATGTGGCATGCTGACTAGATCGTACAGATGTTGATGTGGCATGATGATTGGGTTTTACAGATGATGACATGGCATGTTGAATAGATCATATGAATGATGACATGGCATGATGACTATGTATATTGCAAGTTGATGTGGTAGGATGACAGACTGACATGGTAGGACATGTGGAAATGTGAAAGGATGATGTGGCAAGTTGACTGGATCGTACAACTGGTGACATGGAATTGACGTGGAACTGACATATGCATTGACTGTGTAAGGTACGAGCCACTACATGGGCCAATTAGAGGCCACCACATGTGAGAAAAGATTTTCCCAAAAAGGGCCTTATCATTTTGGGAAGTGTCGGGCATGGGGATCAAAGCTCTAACCTTATAGCTAACAAGAAAACGACTTACCACTATACCACTGATGAATCTTGTTAAGAATAGCCAAGATATTTTATTTAAAGTGGGTTTGTTGTAAGAATATTCCAAAGGGGGAGGTATGTGGGTTTGACCCTGCAATATCTGCCCAACAACCTGACCACATAACTAATGTGCCAACAACATAAGCCTTGTTATGGCATGGTAATATATTATATTTGTTTTCCATATATTCTATAAGCTCGAAAAATCCCTATGGTTAAGATTCAAACCATCGACCTATTTCCATATATCCATATGACCTGGCCATTGCACCATAGTTTGAATTTGTAAAGTAATTGTTGCTAACTTTTGTATATGTAGAATTAAATTCCTACATAAAGCATAAAAAAGTGGGGTTTTATTAGCCAATTTTGGAAAATTGAGAGTGGAGAGGTTTTTCTAGGCTAGTAATCCCTTTGCAGTAGATCAATGGCTCATCATTGAAAGGTTTTTTCTGAGTATTCATTATTATACAGATGTGTTTCCTGTATAATTGAAGAACCAAGCATTTTCAAGCCTTTTTTACTGTAGGAAGACAAGAGAAAGTTATTCCCAAGCATGTTGCAGTCTTATTGAAGAAGCCAATGACAAAATTTATGGTAGGCTAGAGACCATTTGATGTAATTAATCATTTGACATCATTAATGTAGTGGTTGCACGGTTAAAGTGAACCCAGAGACGTAGCTCAAGATGGGTGAACTATGTTATCAACTTGTTTATGTCTTCTATCTTTGATTTTGTTTTTCATTTTCTTCAATTCAACATTTCATTTATGCATTAATGATCCGGATTTATGTAGGAACACAATGAAATACAGAAATACACATAAACGCAGAGATGCAGCGGAAATAAGACTTTATTTCATTAATCACAAA
>ML822091.1:52037-72836 GCA_009831015.1 Picea engelmannii | reverse complement strand
TGGAAAAAAATAAAAACTCTTACATGATATATGATTCTAGGATTTAAGGAGTGATAAATGTAAAGTGGCTTTAAGGAGACATTTAGACTATGCAGAACAAATAATATTTCCACAATAATATGATTGTATTTTAATTCAAATCTCATGCCAAATAAAGTACTTTTAAACTCAACCAAATAATTCCATCATTGTAGATAGTTCACTATTTAAGCTACGAAATCCATTATGATTTTTATAATCATCATATAAACTCACAATCTTCTTTGTATGCAATATAGAATTACTTTCTAGAGCACACCCAAGTCATTTATCCTTGATATTAGTAATGCACAGGCCATATCCTCTATTCCAACCATTTATTCAAAACCCAAAATAATGATTGTATCCATATCGACATCTTTCAATAATTGCAGAAATTTCATCAAACTTAACGATACTCGAAATTTGGTGTTAAAAGTCCTCTGTAATACCCCGTTGGTCATATTAACAGAACATATGAATCCTAATTCACTTATTTTATTTCTTTTAAAATTTTCTTGTATTAAGATTGCAGAGGTATTGACTCGACCGGGTATGCATAAGTCCAATAAGCTTAGACTAAAAAAAGGCTTTTAAATGCCATGCACGGAGTTTAAAAACTCAAGGTTTGAACTATGAAACCAGTGAGCTCGTTATGTCACCTCGGTGTAAAATCCATTAAAATTATTCATTTAAACAATCAAAACAACTCATTTTTCAAAAATCAACCATGATTCGAAACAGGTAATAATCACATTGTAAGTTTGCTTATGCAGGAAAAGTGGATGTTGGCTTTATATCTAAGCTTCTATTTGCAGAGAGTCATAAGTATGTAAAAACTCCTAATGATTTTGAGTAAGACATTTAAATACCATATTCGCGACTTCAAGGAGAAGGGAATTAGCCATGAAATGGCATACTTGTGAAGTCACGAATCTCAAGTGGGAAACTAGAACTACTGTTTGAACAAATCGAAAGAGGGAAAAAACCCTAACTAGTATTTGAACAAATCGAAAGAGAGAAAAAACCCAAGAAATGCATGGTTGACCAATGGGACTGAGTTGTAGAATGATATTTGAAGGTCACGAGATCAAAATTGTTGCATGCAAAGTTAAATGATAAGCATTTAATTTAAAGAATGAAACTCCATGGCCGTGGGATCGAAATCCTTTAAACAAAAAAGAAATATATGTGTACAGAACAAAACCCACGAATATTTCCAATTATTTTTGCAAACTTTAAATATGAAACCATGGAAAAGAGGAAAGAAGATTGCATTATTTTTTGAGGATCAGAAAAGTGTCATAAACACATTCTAGTCCTCATTGTATTTATACAGTAAAGATTGAAATAACAATTTTCATGACCAGAGTTCAAGCCATGACAATCAAACATGGAATTCTTTTGTTCGGGGATGACAAAACGAACATGAAAGATGGAAAAATGACACACTCATTCATAAACTAGTAGAGCTTTTCCCCAAAACTATTATTGAGAAACAAAATAAGCATTTGATGGGTACAAGATAAACAATATAACTTCTCTTGGCACTTCAAATACCTTCGAAAAAAGTTTGGATACAATTACCAACAACAACCACACCAATCTAGGAAACCATAGTTTTACTCGGCAGCTACAAAACTCAAATTCCAAAATGAAATATGAAAACAGTGCAGAGTGGTAAACTCAATGCAAGTGAATTTCAGTGTCCCATGCATTTAGTGGATGGGGTGTCAAGTTCTCCAAAAATATAATGTACGTTAACTCCTAAATCCATTTCGTATTTCCATTCTTACCATCAATAGACCACAAGGATGGAAACATAACGAAGTCAACGAGCTATCACATGACACTCAACCACATCAAACACCATGTATGCTTCCAACTCAAATGACGATCCATCTTTCACATGGAAATTTATTATCGCAACCTTTCATTAAATACCACATTCACTACAAATGAGTGATAAAAATCATATGTATGTTCATTCCATAACATAAAAGTGTAGCTTATGGTGTGTCTACACGAATTTTAATTTTTCCTATCCTTGGAAGCTAAAGCTTCATTTTTTCCTAAGTCGTGGAGCCGCCCTTAGTCCAAACAGGGGAAATTTGAGCCTTCCGTCCCTTTTCGGGTTTTCAAGATTCGTTTTTTCTTGAAGTATAATCTTCAACCATCTTATTTTCCCGGTGCCGAAATCCCGAAAACGCTTAGCATTTAAAAATAAAAAATAAAAGGGGAAAGAAATAAAGGTCACATTTTCCGTCGCTTTCCAAAAAGCGCTCTTTAAACTAGAAGTCAATTAAGTTCTTAAACATGGTTATCATTCCCTTAATCTTTCACGATTCGGGTTTTTCCTTCTAATGAAATGCTTTTGAATTCTCAATAGTCAAACTCACGATCCTCACTTTTCTGAAAAAATTAAAAGGATATTTAATTATTGACCTGTTTTAATTAAATCCCTAATACGTGTCTTAGCGCCTCACTAATATCATCGTGATTTCATGACCCAGGGATTGCTTGTGACTTATCCCTTGACAACAGGATCCCCGAAGTCCTGAAACGCGAAATCGCATTTTCTCTAAATAGGTTTTAAGTTTCAAGCTAATTCATTTTTAAAACAAGATTAGAAATAATTAAACCGCCTTTCGCATTTCAGGAATTGAAGAAGGCGGTGATTTTTGAAACTTTAGTTTCGAAAATCGCTAATATATGGTGACATTAATAACAGATAAATGATGATATTTTTCGACATGAATGCGTATCACTAGGCATATCTTTCCATTAAAAAGCATTAATTTTTCATCGTCTGCGTCTGCACACTCGCTTTAACTCGAAATTGAAGGTTAACAAAGTCTTGTGTTTGAACTTCATAGCTATCCTTTACATCTGTTGCATGTCACGTTTACCTAGTTTTATACACACTTTCTTTGTAAACAGGTTTTTGATCCAACACAGGTATCATGGCGCCTAAGAAGGCACCCAATAAAAGTGAAGAGATTGTAGAAGGCTCGAGTCCAGACAAAGACATTATATCTGATACAACACCACATGCCGTCGATTCCATAAAATCCTGGAGATAGATTTTTGAGACTCTGGGTTATCAAATTAAAAAGTTCCCTCATGACGCTGACAACAAGCTTCGCGATATAGCAGAGTTCGAGCTCCACAAAATAGCTACACAGCCACGTCATATGGCTTATAATGACATGATCAGTTGGACCTTAGAGAGAAATGACATATAGACAAGGATAATTCTGGACAACCGAGGGGTCGTCATTGGCTCCTTTAGACCAAAACATGTACAAGTAATGTATAAATTATCCCCCAGTCCCAAGTATGTTTATAATCAATAATTTCTGAGTAATTTTCAAATAAAAGAATGTTTGGAGGCAGACCAAACCAATCCTGACATAATCAAGGACTGGTAGAGAAACGAGGGAAAATTCAGGGCTGACACCCATGCTATTTATTCCACAGCCTCATTGAATGATTATATGATTTATGTGGTGACGATGTTATGTATACTTTTCAGTAAGAAAAGTCCCACCCATTTCCCTGCAGAGTGGGTACCTCTTTTGCACAAGGAAACATAAGGTTACCGCCTCAATTGGGATAAGATTTTATCTGATAACATGGCAAAGGAGGTCATGGAATATCAGACTGCAAGATCAAAAGGATGACTAGTATCCTTTTATATGTCAGCATGCATCATGGATGCTATATTCTTCTCGACTCCTTTCCCTTTGATGAATTGGAGTTGGAATCCTACTTACCTGGAGCCAATTCATGAATATCATTCTAAACTTTGGGAAGAAAATGCCAAGGATTCGTTCTATGAAATTTGTTATTTCATGGTGATACCACTACATCGGATGTTGTATCGTTGTGCGCCTCCCCGCATCTCAAAGTTCATCATAGGAAACCTCAGGGCAATTGCTGATTGGTTCATAGAGGAGAATTTTTCATACATTAGAGTTTTCGGGTGTTCAATCCCCCCACACACCCTACCGAAATTCCTCCCTAACAGACTGGTGTGTAGGGAGGTGGCTCATCAAATAGTAGTAGGTGGAATTGGGATAGAACTAAAAGTGGCTCAAAAGAAATTTTGGCCAATTTTTCTTGTTCAGATTGGGAAATTTTCATTGCTCAAGTTAGGTCATTCCAAAGTTGAAGTGGCAGTGCTAGAGGAAGTTAAATTGGTAAACCTCAAGTGAAAGAAGCACGATCCTTACCAGTTGGTGGGAAAACACATGGCCCATTGTAATATGAAGGCTTATGAACATGAGAAGTCCCCTTTTGACGACTTGTTCAAAGGGACTAAGACCTATGAAGAGGTGTTAGAAAGGGTACAGACACTGATGTCTGACTTGCAAACTAGTTTTTAGGCCTTTCATAAACAAAGACGAAGAAGAATACGCAAAGTGCTGCAAGGTGAAGCAATTACCCCTCCT
The DNA here is from genome assembly GCA_009831015.1 of Picea engelmannii. Taxonomy (NCBI): domain Eukaryota; kingdom Viridiplantae; phylum Streptophyta; class Pinopsida; order Pinales; family Pinaceae; genus Picea; species Picea engelmannii. Next base: position 68,364 of record ML822091.1, on the reverse strand, counting down.
CGGGAACAAGAAGATTGTCCTCTAGGTTTCGAACAAGAAACACAAGATAAAGTAAATCCTAAAAAAAATTCTCAGGAGACTGAAGGATATTCACAAAATGAAGAGACCTTACAAACAGAAAATCCAGAGATGAAAGAAGAGATGAGGTCCAGGACACCTCCCGAGTCCAGTAAGTCTACTCCTCCTTCATCACCTGTTGTTGGTATCATTATACCTGAGGCTATGGGAGAAACAAGGTCTACAGAGCTAGGAAGTCCCATAACTTCCTTAACTCCTTTACAGTCCACCTTTGGACTCCCACAGATGGAAGATATATATGTTGGTGACCTCACCCCTATTTCTAGAGATGAAATCCCTCCTTCCGATTATTTTTTCAGAAATAAGATGAAGGCTATTGTAAGGTAAGAAATGCATATGAGAGAAGGGGGTATGGTGAAGAAGAATAGGCTCTTGATAGATGGCCAAAAACTGGAGGAGGAGGATTTCGCTATAGAGGTAGCAGGCTCCATGGGAGCTATGGCAACAACAAACATTTTTACTGTGGAGAGAATGAGAACAAGGCTAAATAAGAGTAACCACATGATAGCTTGATTGCAGGATCAGTTGAAGAATGCTGAGAAAAAAATTAAATAAGAGGTAGATGAAAGTCTAGAACAGGCCAGAGATAATGAAAGGAAAGAAATCCATTCACTCAAAGCTAGCCTAGACAAAATGATCCAGAGGATATAGGTAAGTCAAGTACAGGTCACTCAGTAGAGCGAGCTTTTTAAACAATTACAAGATCAATTGAGTTTGACAGAAGGCTAGGTCATATACTTGAAGGCTTTTCAAGCCCTCTCATTAGAATCCCATACAAAGATAGAAGCTGAGCAACAAAAATTGATCTCCAAAATAGAGATCATCCAGCGTTATTTTCAAGAGGCAAGGAAATCTCTTGATAACATTATTTTACTAGAAAAAGAGGCTAAAGCAGTAAGAAATACTTTTGAGAAGGCAGTCACATGTTCGGGGAATAGGGAGATGCTGAAAGATTTAAAACTTTCTATCATAGAACAAATAAGAGGAGACATTATGCTCAAAGCATGGGAAACAAACATAGTTGAAAACAAGAAGATAGTCAAAGAAATCAAAGATGACTATGAGGGAATCTTTGATTCTTTGGATAAGCAAGCATTAGGATTGGAAAGAAATGACTACTCTGGACTACTAGGGTTGATAAACATTGTGAAACAACAATTGTACTACAAAAAGAGTTCACAGGAGGTTCAAGAAAAAATTTCACAGTTGAGCGAGATCAATACCAATCAGATAGACAGATGGTTGATACAGCCTAATTTAAAGCTGCAAGTGATCAGATCTGCCGATAAAGGTTTTCCAATTTCCAAAAATACAAAGAAAGTTTTATCTATTTGAAACTAAAGATCTACCGACACCACCCAGAATTTTTGTTCACGTTTTAGAGAAGTGTGTTGAATGTATAGCTTCAAAAGAGGGAAAGACTTTATCTAAGCAGTGAATTGTCGTTCGAAGTCTTATACTTTTGAAATGATAGAACGACGAAATGTTAATCATGCAACGGTTAAGGTTGAAGTTTTGTAACTATTTTTCCTTCTTTTTCCCTAAAAAGTAGGATATCGCTAACGATCAAGTAGTGATGATTTTGTATAAATAAAAGGAGAGAAGACTGACAATAGGCTTTTTGATCTCTCTAAAAAGGGCATTTTTGACGAAATAATTTTGAAGAGACTCTAAATTAATAGAAATGTAGATTGAAGATTCCAGATCTTGTCACCTATGAGTTATGTGTTTCCCTGTCATCTCATCTTTCTTTCATATGTATAACTGATGAATGCTTGGCTACAATTTAGTAAAACCTCTAATGTGGAAATTATTATTCTTGTTATTTAAATCATTTACAATTTTTCCTCTGTATCTATTATCAATAGATACAAGACCTGTAGATATTTAGATTTCAACATCATATGCTTCATTAATACTTTTCTCATTTTGTAGTTTTATGTTACTATGTGAGATTCCTCTAAAATTGATGGCTCACTTTGCTAATAGTTTTATGTTTTTCTTCATATCATACATGTTTATTTTCTTTAAAATTTGACTCAGATAGAAGAAAAGGCCTACAATTTATTCATCCTATTTATTTGGGTGTTGACATCATTCTCGTTGAATTGTGGAATATAGATAACAAGCCTAAAAAGAAAACACGAGAACTTTTTCTTCTTTACTTTACCCTTCATGACAGTACCAGTTGCAAGGAAACTTAACATCGAACCCATCATTTCAGATCAAACCAGCATCGCCCTAAATTTATTTAACATTATCTTACAAACAACAAATAATCGGGTTGAGTTAGAACGTTCATGGGCGGCGATTGAGAGAGATAGTAGTATCCAGGAAAACTGGGAATTTCGACAAAGACAGTTGAGGAACCAACTATAGCCCTCATCTTTTTGTCATATCTTTTCTTATCGTCAGCTCCCTCTATCTTTTCAGATGCCTTGACAGTATACTTTAGAGCCTTAAAGTATAAAATCAGGAACACCATCTTTTTGGCGCCATTGCCGAGGAACGGAGTAACAAAGCTTTTTCCCTGGGAAGAATGACATTGACACTTTGCTTATTTGGTAGTGAACAAAGTTTGGAAACCTTCTAAGGATACCTTTATATTTCACTTGGCGACTCCATTTTGTTTAAAATGGATCTCGACCAGAAGAACACCAGGAAGAATCCAGACGACGAGAAGATTTTGCCTTTTTCCGATCCAGAAAAAATTCTAAAATCAAGAAGACACTTCTGGCAGGTTGTCTCATCAACAAATAAAAATTATCAATTTAAATACACACAGACTGACTCTGAAGATCAACATGGTGAATTAAGTATTCCACCCCTTTACGGGGAGTACTCCGCTGATAAAGTTACATCCCCCGAATCAGATTTGGTTTTGCCCATTTTTGAGACAGAAGCTTTCTCAATCGTTTCCCACACCAATAGAAAGAGAAGATTTGTCTCACTTCTTGTTGTGAAAGATTCTCCCTTGCTTCTCGAAGTCCATTTTCCCACCTCTCAAAACTCAAACAATTATCCCATATATCTTGATTCAACTTCTGTTGATTCTCCTATATTTTCACCCTATGAATCTGAAGGAACTAGTCCACAATCCCCAAGCTCCTTTTTCTCAAGTTTCATCCTCATCGATAACTAAATTCTTGAAACCCTTCCTTATAACCCCCAAATTTTTACCGCTAAAGCCACAATGGTCGTGACTGGAGCAGGTAGGGTGGGAGGTGCCACCGCAGGTGGTTTGGGAGCAGGAGCAGGTGGCCAAGCACCGCCTCTTCGGATATTCACAAAGGTTGCTGGGAGATATGATCCTCTGGTTCTACCGGTCCCTCTCCATGATTTACTGGAAAATTACATGAAAAACCTCCCCAAGTTCACAGGAGAGGGCGATTTAATGACATCTAAACACATAAAAATTTCCGGTCAATTCACTGACATTCTTGGATTGGAACATGAAGATGTTTACTCTAGACTATTGGTTCAAACCTTTGAAGGGTAAGTAAGAACCTGGTTTCGAGGCTTAGTGGATGGATCTATATCATCATATGATGAAATTGAAAATGCTTTTATTAGACAGTGGGGTGGGTGGAAAGACCATCTTTATTATCTAACCGAATCTGGAGCTCTTCGAAAGAAAAACTCTAAATCAGTCCTTGAGTTCACCCAATGATTTAACAAATTGTACAACAAGATCCCAGCCGAGGTCAACCCCTCACACCCTACGACGAAAGTGACTTTCGCTGGAGCCTTCGACCCTAATTTTGGTCTATTATTAAGGGAGCGACGATCAATAGATCTCACCAAGATGAAAGATGATGCCTTGGAAATTGAATCTAATATGATGGCATCAGGAAAAATTAAAGCCAAATTTGAGACTAGAAATAAAGAAATAAGGAGATACAAGGAGCAAGGAGGACCCTCTGGATCAAGAAGGTCCTCAAAAGATAATATGGACGATATGGCTAGAATCATCAAAGAACTGTCAAACAAATTATCAAGAATGGAACTTGATCCAGATAAAAAATGAACATCACCCTAGAAAGGAATTCACAAAGAACCCTAATCCTCAAAACAACCAAAAACAAATTAAGAACGAAGATAAAAAAATCCAAACCCCTTTTAAAAGTGAAAACTTTATAGGAGGGAAAGATTTGGAGGATTTTGAGGAGTTAGAAGAGGATATAAACAATATTGGAGAAGACTGCTCACAACCTTATATAACAAGACGCGATTACAAAAAGTCTCTGACTTCAAATTATAGGACTGAGAGTAACGAGAAGAACAGTGTCTCGGAATATTCGACCTATCAGGGAATAACAGATGGAATAATGGTCGAGCTCCACCAGAATTATAACCCAAGACCTAGAAACAGGGTTTCCTCAACCGCTCCAGTTAAAAAGATATTGTCGAGGATTGAAAATGATGTACTAGTTTCGAAAAAAATTGAAGAAAAGATTGAAGGGACTAAGACCGCTAACATATAGTCTACTAAAACAAAGACAATGGAAACACTACCCTTAAGCATGCAGAAACTAGACACCCTTGTTATCAAAACAAAGGCCCCTCAGCCAAAGAAAGATGAAAAGAAAGGGTCGGAGGTTCAAAACATGGAAATCAACAAAACCATTGGAAGTTTTAACCTAGAAAATGAAATCAATATGATCAAAATTCCTATTCCCTTTGTCAAATTGGCCAAAAACACGATATACCGAAATCAAATTGCTAAAATGATTAGTTTTTCGGAAAATGAGAGTTAGGATGATGTTATAAACTTAGAGGATTAAAATCCTAACATAATTTGTGGCCCACACTTCGAAGGTGCTAGAGACATCGTAGCTCCTTTCTACATCACTTTGATCGTTTTCGATCATCTGCTCCATAACTGCATGGTAGATTCTGGGGCCTCTCACAATGTGATGCCTAAAGCAATCATGGACAGACTCGACCTTGAAATCACCAGTCCTTATGGAGATTTATATTCTTTTGATTCGAGGAAAGTCAAATGTATAGGTATGATAAAGGACTTAGTAGTAAAACTTGCACAGGTACCTTCAAAAAGTGTTTTAATGGATGTAGTTGTTGCAGATATACCCCCAAAATATGGCATGCTCTTCTCCGGATCTTGTGGTGCTGAAGGTTACCTTCAACTTGATATGACGCACACAACAATTCTAGTTTTCGGGGGGCAGTTCACGCGGCTGTACAGGAAACCAGGTTAGCATTTACGGTTAGTGATCCTCTCAGCCCAAACAATTATCCTGTATATATTGTTGATCAGGATTTAGGTAATTGTATATTATATTTATATGATGATGTAGATGTGTGTATAGAAGAAATTTGTACAGGAAATAAAAAAGAAAAAGAACAAATAGAACAAGAGGTGTGTAACACTGGTGTTTGGAAAATGTGTTTTGACAGTGCCTCATCTTATCTTGGAGCTGGGGATGGAGTAATTTTTGTGGCACCTGATGACCAATTCATTATTCCTTTCTCTTATAGGCTTCAATGGAACATAGGCCACACCAATAACATATGTGAGTATGAAGCTCTAGTGTTAGGGTTAGAGGCCGCTAGGAAAATGAAAATTAAAAACCTGGAAGTTTTTGATGATGTAGATTTGATTGTGAAACATGTTAATCGCCAGTACCAGGCCAAACATCCTAGGTTAAGCTCATGTCAACATTGTGTTTGGGACCTAATCGAAATTTTTTTCTCCTCTGTTAATATTCACTTCATCCCGAGAGCAGAAAATCAGCAGGCGGATGCTTTAGCCAATTAGCGTCGACTTTCATACCTCCCACTGCTTTCAAACCTAAATATCATATACAGATGAGACATAGACCTTCAATACCCAATAACATACAACATTGGAAAGTCTTTGAGGATGATGAACAACTTCGAATTTTTTTAGAAACGATAGACGAGTTCGCTGAAACCCACGCTGACCAAGAGAACCAAAATGATCCTATTTGGATCATGCAGGAAGGGGAAGACCCCCAAGAGTTCCAAGATAAAATTGCAAATCACCGAATGTTGGTTTTAAAAAATAATCAGATACCCAAGGGCCTAATTCCCTTAGAAAGGATTTTCAGTCATGATGACATCCCTTTGAAGACTACCTTACAGTCTCAGCCATAGGAGGTCGAAGATTGCAATATAGGTACCGAGGAGAGTCCAAACTGGTGAAAGTATCCAGGTACCTGTCTCCCGAAATGAAGAGTAAATATGCCAAGCTGCTTAAAAAATACAAATATGTTTTTGTTTGGTCTTATGATGAGTTGAGAACTTATGATACAAATATCATGGAACATAAAATTCCACTAAAACCAGACGTCAAACCTTTTAGACAGAAACTCAAGCAGATTAACCTTATCCTGTTACCGGTGATAGAAAAAGAAGTCAAAAAACTCCTGGATGCTAAAATCATAGTTCCATTGAGATACTCTGAGTGGGTAGACAATTTGGTCCCAATAAGAAAGAAAAATGGCAAGATCAGACCGTGTGTCGATTTCAGAAACATGAATCGATCATCACTCAAAGACAATTACCCATTGCCTAAGATGGATCACGTTTTAGAAAAAGTAGTTGGAGCTAACTAGATGTCTATGATTGATGGTTTTTCAGGTTACAATCAGATCGGAGTGCATCAGGACGGTAAAGAAAAAACTACTTTCACTGCCCCTTGGGGTACTTTTATGTACGATAAAATGCCCTTTGGTTTGATGAATGCAGGGGCCACTTTTTAGCGAGCCATGGATATCGATTTCGTGGGTGAAAGATATAAATTTGTTCTTATCTATCGTGATGACCTGAACATGTTCTCCAAGTCCGATGCAAAATATCTAATGCACCTTAAACAAACCTTTGACAAATGTCATAAATTTGTTTTGTCACTCAACCCCAAGAAATTCCATTTCGCGATGCGAGAAGGTAAACTCTTGGGTCATATTGTGTCTAAGGAGGGGATAAAAATTGATCCAAAAAGAGTTGAAGCAATAGACACTATAAATCTTCCTAGAAATGTAAAAGAAATTCAATCTTTTTTAGGAAAAATAAATTTCTTGAGGAGATTCATCCCCAACTTTGCTGAGATTGTGAAATTGATAACAAATATGCTAAAAAAGGACAGCGAGGTGAGGTGGACCAGCGAAGCCAATGTGTCATTTCAATGCATCAAGAAATTAATAAGTGAAGCATCGGTCCTGGCAAGTCCAGATTACACGAAAGAGTTTCTGATTTTTTCTTTTGCTTCAGAACATACTATTGCAACTGTGTTGTTACAGAAAAACAAGGAAAGTTTTGAGCAGCCTATTGAGTTTTTTAGCAAAAGCCTCAGAGATGCTGAGTTGAAATATGATATAATGGAGAAACAAGCCTATGCAATGGTGAAATCTCTCAAGGATTTCATAACTTACATGTTGCATTCAAAGATCATTGGTTATGTACCCTCTAGCTCTATTAAAGATATCCTGGTGCAGCCAGATAGCGATGGAAGAAGAGGCAGGTGGTTAGCTAAGATCTAGGAGTTCGACCTAGAGGTAAAACCAACTAAAATTATCAAAGGTCAGGGTTTGGCCAAATTGCTCGCCGAATCCAATTTAAAAGCACTCGGTATAGAGAAGTTGCAAGAGAACGAAGGATTCCTGGAAATTGACGAGCTTGATATAACCACACCTATAGCCGAAATAAAAGATAAGTTGTCTTCTTCAGCCTAGTATCATGACATCATCCATTACCTAATCACACTTCAATGTCCTAGTGAATTAACCCCGTCAAAAGCTAGGATGCTAAAGTTGCATGCTGTAAAATACTGTATCATAGATGCTAAATTGTATTGGAAATACGCCTTGGATTTCATACTGAGGTGTTTAGTTGAAACTGAAGCAGAAGGGGTTATAGAGGAATTCCATGTCGGAGTATGTGGAGGAAATCACGCGTGGCGAGAAACAACGTATAAAATCTTGAGAGCCGGATACTACTGGCCTAAATTGTTCACATAAGTGAACACTAAAGGTCGAAATTGTGTCCCATGTCAGTTCTTCTCAGGAAAACAGAAGATCCCATCTTTTCCCCTTATTCCAGTTAAAACCGAAGCCCCTTTCTAGCAATGGGGACTCGATTTCATTGGAGAAATCCATCCAAACTCGAGCGCATAGAACAAATGGATCCTAACTTCTACTGATTACTTCACAAAATGGGTGGAAGCTATTCCCACAAGAAATACAATTGATTCGGTAGTAATAAATTTTTTGGAAGATAATATTTTATCCAGGTTTGGTTGTTCCAGAAAAATAGTCATTGATAACACACAAGCATTCAAGTCAATGGATATGGTAAATTTTTGCCTAAAATATAATAGCGTACTAGGACACTCAAAAACTTACTATCCACAAGGAAATGGTTTGGCTGAATCATCCAACAAAAGCCTGATTGTGGTGATAAAAAAGGTCCTGACAGAAAACAAGAAAGCATGGCATATCCATTTAAAATATGCTCTATGGGCCAACATAGTAAACACTAAAAGAGCAATTGGGATTTCCCCTTTCCAGATGGTATATGGAACTAATGTATTTTTACCAATAAATCTTTCTCTGCCAGTAATGAAACTCTGGCAGGATTCAAATGAAGAACCCAATAACGTTACCAGGAGAATAAACCAGCTGGTCAAAGTTCAACAAAATAGGGCCGAAGTAAATGAAAGGTTGCAAAGGTATTAGGATAAAATGAAAGCCTTATTCAATCAGAAAGAGAAAGATAAAGGATTCCTCCCTAGTGACTTGGTCTTAAAATGGGAAGCTAGAAAAGAAGATGCTGGAAAACATGGCAAATTCGATCCAATTTGGTCTGGTCCATACAAAATTTCGAACATGGAAGGAAAAAATGATTGGTTACTAGAAAACTTGGATAGAAACATCCTTGATGCCCCTATAAATGAGAGGCATCTTAAACACTTCATGCAATAATGTGTTTCTAAATCACCATTCTACATATCGGTTTGTTTTCCTGAAAAAAAAAAATAAAAAAAATCTATATATATATATATAAAGGTTTCTTTCATGTCAGTTCCTAAGGATTTTAATGTTATGTTATTTGTAGGTAAATTTTCTCATGAGTCAGTGGATTTGAGGTACTTAAAGGTGACATGCGCAGGTATTCCTATCAAGTCTCCCACAATGAAAAAGGTAATGACCGAATTATCTTCGGGCTGGCAATATAAGAAGCTGATAAAGGTATGAAATCCCATTTTAAATTTCGAATAAAATATCCAAGAAGTACAAATGAATAAATCATCGATTTATTTTTGTTAANNNNAAGGCTCAATCAAAGAAATTCCTGAAGTATTATAAAAAAGAAGGGACTTAAGAGAAGATTGTAAAGGCTAATTAAAAAAATCTCTAAGAACAACCATATGTACAACAATTTTTCTAAACCTATTAACCCCCTCCTTGGCCACAATAAAGCCTTTTCCCGCCTGATCGTGAAGTTTTTTGAGAACATAGGAGTCTCGCATTGGTCATGAAACCTCTCGAACAAACTTTCAAGAAAGAGGGTAGGTTGTCGTTTTAGTTCTTTGACTTTGGATGGATCATAAACATGTCTAGATTAATCCTAACCTTATTAGTTATCCTAACAGGAATAACTAATCGGTTTGGCTCAAGGAAGTTCCCTAGACTAAAGGTCAAAAAGTTTCCATTAAGAAGTTCTCTAAAGCCCTTGATTTTTTGAAGGCAGGTAAGAAGATTGACCCAGAGAGATTTAAATGAGTTGAAAGACTTTGATTCTTTTCAAACAGATACCTTCCCGAGTGTATTGTGTACTCATTGATTTCCCCCACTTCAAAAAAATATATAAAAGATTGAATATGGACAGATGGTTAAAGGAAATTCAATATTGATTGCCCCCATCTAGTTCAAAGAGATGAAGAAAGGAAATTCATGCTTATTGATTGCCCTCATATCAACATTTAAATGCTTGCAAAAAATGAAGTGGTGAAAGGAAATTCAATGTGGGAAGTCGGATAACTTCACCGGGGTACTGAAAATGCTCGCTGGCAGTGAAGCAATATCCTCGCATCTGATGAAAGTTGTTATACGTGAGTTAAAATATACTCTGGTAATTTCTCTTCTTTTCGACTGGATTTTATCATAGGTTTCTAAGATCTCCTTACCGAACACATTGTAAATACTTACCTTGATGCAAACAGAATCACAAGAAGCCTGATAAGATGATTAATTTGGTTTCAATTATCTTACGTATATTTGAGGTCAGTTTCAGGATAAGAAATGTATTGAAAACCTAGCTCGGGATAGTAAAAAATTTTGTTTTTGAAAATTTTTCAAGGTTAATGTTGAGACCCTGATCTTGTTCAGTATTTCTCATTATTTGTCTCACAAAGCCAAGTCTTTGACCCCATTACCCAATGAAGGAACTTGGTCTACGTGTTCTTCTCATCCCACAAGGAGACGAGATCCCTAGATGTAGCCTAATGTTTACACGAATTTTAATTTTTCCTATATTTGGAAGCTAAAGATTCATATTTTCCTAAGTCGTGGAGCTGCCCTTAGTCCAAAAAGGAGAAATTTGAGCCTTCCGTTCCTTTTTAGGTTTTCGAGATTCAGTTTTTATCGAAGTATAATCTTCAACCATCTTATTTTCTCGGTGTCGAAATCCTGAAAATGCTTAGCTTTCAAAAAAAAAATTAAAAGGGGAAAGAAATAAAGGTCACATTTTCCATCGCTTTCCAAAAATCACTCTTTAAGTCCGAAGTTAATTAAGTTCCTAAACATGGTTATCATTCCCTTAATCTTTCACGATTCCGGTTTTTTCTTCTAATGAAATGCTTTTGAACTCTCAATAGTCAAACTCACGATCCTCACTTTTATGAAAAAATTAAAAGGATAATTAATTATTGACATGTTTTAATTAAATCCCTAATACGTGTATTTCATGACCCAGGGATTGCTTGTGACTTATCCCTTGACAACAGGATCCCCGAAGTCCCAAAACGTGAAATTGCATTTTCTCTAAACAGGTTTTAAGTTTCAAGCTAATTTGTTTTTAAAAGACGATTAGAAATAATTAAAACACCTTTCGCATTTTGGGAATTGAAGAAGGCGGTGATTTTTTAAATTTCGGTTTCAAAATCGTCGATATACAATGACATTAATAATAGATAAATGAAGATATTTTTAGACATGAAAGTGTATCTCTAGGCATATCTTTCCATTAAAAAGAATTAAGTTTTCGTCATCTGCATTTGTACACTCACTTTAACGTGAAATTGAAGGTTAATAAAGTCTTATGTTTGAACTTCATAGTTATCCTTTACATCTACTGCATGTCACGTTTACCTGGTTTTATACGCACTTTCTCTGTAAACAGTTTTTTGATCCAACACATGTATCATGGAACCTAAGAAGGCACCCAAGAAAAGCGAAGATATTGCAGAAGGCTCGAGTCCAGATAGAGACGTTATCTCTGATACAACACCACATGCCATCGATTCCATAAAATCCTGGAGACAGATTTTTGAGACTCTGGATTATGAAATTAAAAATTTCCCTCATGATGCCAACAACAAGCTTCGTGATATAGCAGATTCTGAGCTCCACAAAATAGCTACACGACCATGGCTTACAGCTTATAATGACATGATTAGTTGAGCCTTAGAGCAAACTGACATATAGACGAGGAGCATTCTGGACAGTCGAGGGGTCATCATTGGCTCTTTCAGACAGGAACATGTACAAGTAATGTATAAATTATCCCCCAGTCCTAAGTATGTTTATAATCAAGAATTTGTGAGTAATTTTCAGAGAAAAGAATGTTTGGAGGCAGACCAAACCTATCCTAACATAATCAAGGACTGGTGGAGAAACGAGGGAAAATTTAGGGCTGACACCCATGCTATTTATGCCATAGCCTCATTGAATGATTATATGATTTATGTGGAAATCATGTTATGTAGACTTTTTGGTAAGAAAAGTCCCACCCATTTCCCTGGAGTGGGTACCTCTTTTGCACGAGGCAGCACAAGGTTACAGCTTCAATTGGGATAAGATTTTATCTGATAACATGAAAAAGGAGGTCATGGAATATCATACTGCAAGATCAAAAGGCCGACCAGTAGCCTTTTATATGTCGGCATACATCATGAATTATATATGCTTCTTGATTCCTTTCCCTTCAATGAATTAGAGTTGGAATCCTACTTACCTAGAGCCAATTCATGAATATCATTCTAAACTTTGGGAAGAAAATGCCAAGGATTCGTTCTATGAAATTTGTCATTTTGTGGTGATACCACTACATTAGATGTTGTACAGTTGTGAACCTCCCCACATCTTAGATTTCGTCACAGAAAACCTCATGTTAGTTGTTGACTGGTTCATAGAGGATAATTTTTCATACATTAGAGTTTTCGAGTGTTCAATCCCCCCACACACCCTACCGAAATTCCTCCCTGACAGATTGGTGTGTAGGGAGGTGGCTCATCAAATAGTAGTGGGTGGAATTGGGATAAAACTAAAAGAGGCTCAAAATAAATTTTGGCCAGTTTTTCCCGTTCAGATTGAGAAATTTTCATTGCTCAACTTAGGTCATTCCAAAGTTGAAGCGATAGCGCTAGAGGAAGTTAAATTGGTAAACCTCGAGAACAGGAAGCATGATCCTTACAGGTTTGTGGGAAAACACATGGCCCACTATAATATGAAGGCTTATGCACACAAGAAGTCCCCTTGTGATGACTTGTTCAAAGGGACTAAGACATATGAGGAGGTGTTAGAAATGGTACAGACATTGACCTTCCAGAAACACAAATGGAGCGGAATGCCCAAAGTGTTGCAAGGTGAAGCAGTTACCCCTCCTCAAGAACAAGAAGATTCTCCTCCAGGTTTCAGACAAGAAACATAAGATAAAGTCAATCTTGAAAAATTTCCTCAGGAGACTGAGGAATCTTCAAAAAATGAAGAGGCCTTACAAACAAAAAATCTAGAGACGGAAGCAGAGAGGAGGTCCAGGATACCTCCCAAGTCCACTAAGTCTAGTCCTCCTTCATCACATATTGTTGATGTAATTATACTTGAGGCTATGGGAGAAACAAGGTCTAGAGAGCTAGGAAGTCCCATAACTTCCTTAACTCCTTTACAGTCCACCTTTGGACTCCCAGCGATGGGAGATATATATGTTGGTGACCTCACCCCAATTTCTAGAGATGAAATCCCTCCTTCCGATTATTTTTTCAGAAAGAAGAGGAAGGCTATTGTAAGGCAATAAATGTATATGAGAGAAGGGGGTATGGTGAAGAAACATAGGCTCTTGATAGATGGCCAGAAACTGGAGGAGGAGGATTTTGCTATAGAGGTAGCAGGCTCCATGGGAGCCATGGCAACATAAAACATTTTTACTGTGGAGAGCATGAGAAAAAGGATAAAGAAGAGTAACTACATGATAGCTCAATTGCAGGATCAGTTGAAGAATGATGAGAAATACATTAAAGAAGAGGTAGATAAAAGTATGGAACAAGCCAGAGCTACTGAAAGGCAAGAAATCCAGTCACTCAAAGCTATCCTGGGCGAAATGAACCAGAGGATACAGGTATGTGAGGTATAGGTCACTCAACAAAGTGAGCTTGTTAAACAATTACAAGCTAAATTGAGTTTGACAGAAGGCCAGGTCATAGACTTGAAGGCTTTTCAAGTCCTCTTGTTAGAATTCCATACAAATATAGAAGCTGAGTGGCAACAATTGATCTCCAAAATAGAGATCATCCAACGTTATTTTCAAGAGGCAAGCAAATCTCTTGATAACATTATTTTACTAGAAAAAGAGGCTAAAGCAACAAGGAATACTTTTTAGAAGGCAGTCGCATGTTTAGGGAACAGGTATATGCCAAAAGATTTAAAAATTTCTGTCACAGAACAGATAAGAGGAGACATTATGCTCAAAGCATGGGAAACAAACATAGTTGGAAACAAGAAGATAATCAAAGAAATCAAAGATGACTGTGAGGGAATATTTGATTCTTTGGATAAGCAAGAATTAGGATTGGAAAGAAATGACTTCTCCGGACTACTAGGGAAGATAAACATTCTAAAACAATAGTTGTACTACAAAGAGAGTTCATAGGAGGTTCAAGAAAAAATTTCACAGTTGAGCGAGATCAATACCAATCAGATAGAAAGATGGTTGATACAGCCTAATTTAAAGCTGCAAGTGATCAGATCTGCCGATAAAGGTTTTGAAGACCAGTTTCCAAAAATACAAAGAAATTTTTATCTATTTGAAACTAAAGATCTCCCGACACCACCCATAATTTTTTTTCATTTTTTAGAGAAGTGTGTTGAATGTATAGCTTCAAAAGAGGGAGAGACTTCAGCTAAGCAGTGAAGTGTCATTCGAAGTCTTATACTTTGGAAATGATAGACCAATGAAATGTTAATCATGCAACAGTTAAGGTTGCAGTTTTGTAACTATTTTTCCTTCTTTTTCCCTAAAAAATAGGAGATCGCTAACGATCAAGTAGTGATGATTTTGTATAAATAAGAGGAGAGAAGACTGACAATAGGCTTTTTGATCTCTCTAAAAAGGGCATTTTTGACGAAGTAATTTTGAAGAGACTCTAAATTAATAGAAATGTAGATTGAAGATTCCAGATCTTGTCACCTCTGAGTTATGTGTTTCCCTGTCATCTCATATTTCTTTCATTTTTTTAACTAAGGAATGCTTGGCTACAATTTAGTAAAACATCTACTATGGAAATTATTATTCTTGTTATTTAAATCATTTATAGTTTTTCCTCTGTATCTGTTATCAATAGATACAAGACCTGTAGATATTTATATTTCAACATCATATGCTTCATTAATACTTTTCTCATTTCGTAGTTTTTTGTTACTATGTGAGATTCCTCTGAAATCGATGCCTCACTTTGCTAATAGTTTTATGTTTTTCTTCATATCATACATGTTTCTTTTCCTTAAAATTTGACTAAGATTCAAGAAAAGGCCTACAATTTAGTCATCCTATTTATTTGGGTGTTGACATGATTCTCGTTGTATTGTGGAATAGAGATAACAAGCCTAAAAAGAAAACACAAGAAATTTTTCTTCTTTACTTTACCCTTCATGACAGTACCAGTTGCAAGTCAGACTAACATCAAACCTGGCCTTTTGGATCACACCAGCATCACCCTAAATTTATTTAACACTATATTACAAACAACAAATAACTAGGTTGAGTTAGAACGTTCATGGGCAGCAATTGAGAGAGATATCAGTATCCAGGAAAACTGGGAATTTCGATAGAGATAGTTGAGGAACCAACTATAGCCCTCATCTTTTTATCATATCTTTTCTTATCATCATCTCCCTTTGTCTTTTCAGATGCCTTGACAGTATACTTTAGAGCCTTAAAGTATAAACTCAGGAACAACATGGTGGATAGCAGTGTGAAGGTTGAGTTCATATAGTATGCCATATGTAAAGTTCAATAAACTTACAACCCTTTGACTATAATACGACACCTTTTTTTACATAAAACCAATATTTTTTGTATGTGATGGAATTTGGAAAAATAGGCAAGGTTTTATACATAGTAAACCATATTAACATACTATACATGTAAAAATTAAATTGACCACCCTTTTAAATATACCATGCATTAAAAATTTAACCATTTGTGCTCATTTCTTTGCAAGGTATTGTATGCATAAAGAATAAAGGAACACTTTTATGACTTGTGATCCCACAATGAAGCCTTTTTTGAGTTTCAACATGATACCCATAAAATAATCTGATGAGTAAAGCATATGCAACACATGGAATTTTGAAATTCTATTAACAAAATCCTTTTTCTTTCTTTCCAGTAAAAAAATAAATGGAGCTCATAATCAAACTGAAAGTAACAAGGAGAAACCATTGTATTTGAATACATTAACAATGTCGTTATCCTAATAATATTTGAAAATAGACATATTTGCTTTGTCCCTAAGGGGTACCACCTATAGTTAAATATTTATATATGATAGATAAATACTTTTTTTTTTAAATCATGTCTTGCAACTATTTGTAGGTTGGTGGTTATTTGGCAAGTCTGTGGGTCAACAGGGGAAGAGTTGTCAAAGAGAGAGAGAGGGACAAAATGAGGGAGGGAATGAGAGAGGGGAATGGAGGAGTGTGTGTGTGTGTGTGTGAGAGAGAGAGAGAGAGAGAGAGAGAGAGAGAGAGAGAGATGAATAAATCTTGTGGGA
>ML822091.1:33952-50036 GCA_009831015.1 Picea engelmannii | reverse complement strand
ATAATGGGGGGAGAGGGAGACAATATGAGAGGGGAAGAGGAAGCAGAGAGAAATGGAGAGGGAGAGAGAGGGGAGGAGATAATGAGTGAGATAGAGGGAGAGAGCGATTGGAGAGAGAGAGAGAGGAAGGTAGAGGGAGGGAGGTAGAGGGGTGAAGAGGGAGAGGGGGGGTGAATGGGGCATAGAGAGACAGAGAGAGAGAGAGAGGGATATTTTTTATTAATAGGAACGTGCGCGCATTAATTCATGTTCCTAATAATGCTTGTGTACTTTAGGAACACATGGGAACTTTAGAAATGTATGTGATTTCCTAAAGAACATGTGTGTTATTTTCATTTCAATTTTTTTAGGAACGTGTGTGCATTATTGAACATGTGTTTCTTAGGAATGCATGCATGTTCATAAATAATCTAAGTTGGAAAGTTTGTGTGGAAAATTGATGAGTATCGAATCTATAGGATTAATAACACGTGCATGTTTCTAGGAATGCACATCCATTCCTTCACACCTCATTGCCACTTTTGTGTCGATCAATTTTGTGAACTCCACCTTAGGTTGACCTACACTACCTGGTATTCATTTCACAATGCCATAGAATCAATTATATTGTCATTGGTAATACAAACAACTCAATAGAGGTAAAAAAGTGATCTAAAGTGACTTTAAAGTGATGCAAAAAAAAAATCAACAACATGGTCCACAAAGGTTGTAGGTAAGTCAGAGGAGGTAGAATCCGTAGAGGTTTCCACAAAATTATATAGACAATAATCCATGAATTTGGGAGGGACATTGAGTGGAGCCACTACACCCCCTACAAGAGGTTGTAGGTTTGTTAATGTGAAGGATATATCCACCTATTTTTCCCATATATGGCCATGAATGAATTGGTTTTCATCTCCCATTCTTTAAAATTAAGTATTTGATTCAAATTACAAGCTACACATTGATATCATACCTAGTTAGTCTACACAATATAGGGATCCAACCTTTCCTTCCATTAATTCAATTACATGGACAAATAAGTGACATTACTGTAACAACCCCATCCGGTACGACTCCTACGATGTACAACCGGTAAAAGCACCCTTAAATTTTATTTTTCTTTTTGTGTGTGTGTGTGCAGGAAGGTAATATTGACATTATACTCAACATCGCAACACGACGACGAACACAATGCATGCAACTCACGCAACAACAACATAACGGCCTAACATAAAAGCACATCAAGAACCTGGAAGCAATGTACGACATTTAACTGACTAAGAATAAGAATGACTACCCGCCCATCCTACCCTACAATGGTTAGGACCTCCAGGACACATAAGCAACGCTCAAGCCCAAGTTCCCATCGATTTTGACCATTTAAGGTCTCAAGGCTGGCGACTGTTCTGAAGAACAAGGAGGTGTCTACATCTTGCCCGACACAAGTCGACCAAGCCTACTAAGCGAAGGATAATCATCCTAACAACCCCATGCACCCAAAATTTATCACACAAGTAACTAGAACCCTTATAGTGAGCAACCAAGAACATTAAATGTTTACAAAACCAAGTACAAACATTATTTATAATGAACAACCACACCCTCAATGGGAAGCGCAAGCTAAAAATGAATTCATCAACAACCAACCATTAATCAAGGCTGAAAGGTCAATATCTATAGTTTAAATTGGCGTTAATTGCAGATCAATTAACCTGTCTAAATTCCATTAGTCAACGAGTTACCCATCGAACTTGACATGAATTACGACTCAAATTTAGTGAGACTAAGTTTCAATTACGCGATATCTATAAATCCAACTAACATCAATTACATATCTAAATTAGAAAGTCTAAAGTTTGCAATTTAGTCTTTATTCACCTTACTAATTTTAATATTTATTACCACCTAAATGGACATTTCTATATTAATCCACATCTCCGTCCAACTAGCTATTTACTTGAATGATCATATTAACAATCTAAAAGTAGGATGCTACTATTATAACACTCATGAACTATTTAATCTCAACATGTAGTCTAGCTACATTGACCGAACCATCAATATTAACTGCCTATTATTATTGAGATGGAAACTGCTAACTACTAACATCGTTGTAGCAATATGACCAGGTAATTAACATATCAGTTACCTAATGATTAATAAAAATATTTGTAATAACTTAGGTGTCAGGTGTCAAGTGTTTGTGACAATGAAATAATAGGATTTACATGTGAATTTAACAAAATAGAGAATTAAAATTTATAAAAATAAACAAAATTTTACCTTAAAACTTTCTATACAAAACTCATTCTAATCTCCTTGTTCCCAATCTCCCATTTCACTGACATTGAAGCCCCATAAAAACTCCCATTTTCCCTAAATTATTCCCAACTAAATGAAATCATTTCCATTCATTTATCACCATTTAAAATAAGGGGTAGAACAGAAAAAGGTGTATCGCTCATAGATGCACTCATTATCATACTAGCATAATAGCCATCATTGACTATATGACATTTTATGATTCCTTAACTGAAATCGTTGACAACTGTACAGTACCATACATTAAGTGTTGACACTACAATCCATTCTTATTCAATCGTGAGGATAACTTAATTAGCAAGTCCATTTAAAGTCTGTCTATAAAATGTTGACAAGGTGTTGTGTATTAGCGTCTTCCATTACATCAGCCTCGAGTTAAATTCTATTAAATGTGCAATAGCCAGCTGTAATTTGGTACACGTCATGAACAATAGAAAGGTAAACTGCCAAAATTTAAATGTCGTCATTAAAATGGAAAGCAGGTGATAATCAAGCAAAAGAAAATGTAGGAATTAAGGAACGATTTCCGTCTTGACAAATGGCAGTCGCAATTTTCAGCTACAGGCCCAATGCTAGGTATCAAGGGAAAAACGTAGTCATAACCCAGGGAAATTCACTAGGAAATAAAGTGATATTGCAGTCTTCAGAAAAGGGGCAATCGCTGACAATGAGGGTAACCATTTGAAAAAAATTTAAAGCCAAATTCGTGTTTATAAAGTAGCAACTCAGTCAATCAATTTAGGCAAAAAATCGTGGGAATTTAGTATCTGACTCATTCAACGTTTAAAGAATAAAATTCATGGGTAATGCAGCCATCTCTGGCAGCGTTTAAAGCGTAAAATTCATGGGTAAAGAATAGTATACAGTCACATTTAATTTAAAAAAAAAAAAATCATGGGCCATCATTACATAGTCAATCATTCTATGGGCAATCATTTACACCAATCTAAATGCAGAGAAAAATCATTACACAGTCAATCATTTCATGGGCAATCATTTATACCCTTCTAAACGCAAAGAAGAATCATTACACAGTCAATCATTTTGTGGACAATCATTTACACCCTTCTAAATGCAGAGAAGAATCTTTACACAGTCAATCATTTCGTGTTTCATTGCCAAAATACCCAATGTAAAATGCAGAGATGAATTCATTTCATTTTTCATTGCCAGAATACCCAATGTAAAATGTAGAGATGAATTCATTTCATTTTTCATTGCTAGAATACCCAATGCAAAATGCAGAGATGAATTCATTTTGTTTCTCATTTCCAGAATACCCAATGTAAAATGCATAGATGAATTCATTTCGTTTCTCATTGCTAGAATACATAAAATAAAAATGCAAACCAGAAATCGTTTCATTTTTCATTTCCAGAATACCAATGTAAATTGAAGAGATGAATTCATTTCATTTTTTATTGGCAGAATACCTTAATACAATGCAAACAACAGTAAGAGAATGCAAGGATCCAATGGGAAGGGTCATGGAATGATTGCAGGGGTTCTATCAGTCAAGGCATAGAGAAAACCAACCAAGACACAAGTTAATCCACACGCAGAGGTCGTTGCCAGATGGCGGAATCAACAATCAGCCAGGGACAAACATCAAGGGTAGACGGCTAACAGGTTCATCCTTCACTCATGAACCTTGCACAGAAAAGCAGGGCATTGAGATCCATAGGTATTTTAACACTAAGGAGATGACCGTAGATCAGGCTCCTGGTTGACTACTCAGGCGAGGACTAATGAGCTAGGGACGAAGGCTAAACAACCACGAAGGTCATAATCAACACAATAAGGTGTTCAAGACATGCGGGAAAATTAAGGCCATGGGAGTCAAGAACCATCGAGCTAGGCGAATAAAAGTTTTAGTCTTCAATTTTTAAAAAAAGATATCAGTGTACTTCTCCATTAAAAAACCGGATCCAAGAATAAGTCCTAATACATTCTACCATACAAAATTGAAGAGAGTGTATTGTTGCCTGATCACCCACTCTGAATGACGTCCTGCGTGCACTGTGCAACTCCCACTTGCTGACCGGCAAGACTTCATCGGTACCTCCCAGCCAATGCTAGGGGTACTCTTCTTCCCCCTTAGCCCCCCGAGCCGCAAAGGGGCCACACACACACTATCCAGAGATTTCGACTAGCTCCCAGCTCGACTCGCAAGGCCGAGCTACCACTCCTCCCCGAGTTGGGTATCCTAACTCCCACAAGTTAAGTCACTCAAGTAGATATTTCTACAGTGTAACGTTACACAAACATAAGATGCTCTTTCATCCTTCTCCTTCCTTCATTATATAGAGTTTCGAACTTCCTTTCTTTCCTAAAATCTCATTTAATTAAAGTTTTAAAAAAAATTCCTAAAAATTCATCTTCGTACAAGTGTCTCCCATCCCCTACATTCCTCCATAACTTAATTTCTTTAATTAATTAATTATCTTTATTTCCCTCACCCACCGAGAGTTACTCCTAGAATCACTCCTAGGTGTCCCCAAATTCTCTTACAGGTATTAATGGCTTTCCCTATTATTAAATTTCTAGTTCAGTTTAAATTAGAAAGCTCTTAAATGGTAGATATTTTTCTAAGTTTGACTTTCTGCTTTTTCCCTTATGTTCCCCTTTTTCCCTTTTTATGTTTACCTCTTCTCCTAGTTTCCTAAATTTTTAGATTTTTCCATCTTTCCCCTTTTTGTTAGAACTCAAAAAGGCAGTTGTGGAAATTAACCCCCTTTTTCCCTTTTCTCCTTAAATTAATATATTTTAAATTATCATAAAATAATAAAACGATTAATTCCCTTTTAAAATTTTAATCCAACAAATTTTGTTTTTGAAACAATTAATTTCTTACTCCCTTTGTGTTACAAGATTTAATGAAGGTCATAATTATTATTTATGTGGTTTTTCTTTTATTATTATTATTATTATTATTATTATTATTATTATTATTATTATTATTGTTTTATAAAGAGATAAAATTTTACCACTAGCATAGTTTAAACTTAAACCTTAAATTTTCGTGATGGGCGACATTTTATTAGGGAAAATGTTTTTTTTTTTTTTTTAATTCTTATCACATTGATCATCCTAAGGCTGTCTAGGTTCATTCATTTATCATCAACACTGCGACGTGCCCTTCAGGATGCACTAGGTGCTCCAAGGGTGCTACTCACCCTAATCTGTTTCCCTTGCGCGACGTGCCCTTCAGGATGCACTACGTGCTCCAAGGGTGCCACTCGCCTCTTGACTGACTTGGTAGACATCAAAAACCCCTAGAGTCAATACTCCGCCAAGTGAACTTGTGGGAGACTAAGGACCTCTAAGGAATAAGGCCCCCGCCTTATCGCATGCCCCTTGGAATCATCGTGAGTGACTATCGCAATCTTCCCTCACGACATCGTGGGTCCTCTCGAACTAGGTAAATGTTAACCTACAGTTCGAGCTAGGGATGATTTTAAGGATGGAACTTTTTTTTTAAATGTATAAACCTTGGTGAATCTTAATAATCCTTCATATTCCAACTATAAATGTTTGGCGATATTTTTGTAAAAATATTCAAATTTATAAGGATTTTATATAGCTTTTATAAAATTTTGGCGATTTTTAAGGTAATAGAATTTTATCCTATAGAATTTGGGTGAATCATTTTTAAAATAGCAAATCTTGTTTTTGGAAAAACAATGGAAAATTAGCCCATGAACGAAATTTAGCCCGTAAAATCACCCATGGTTCGAGCCATGGTGAGAGTGCTAGTAGGCTATGGTAGGGATGTTGTCCACACCTTTCCCTCAACATATCTGGTAGTCATGCGTGACTCACTTACTCCACATGTGAGTCTGGTCGGCAAGCTATCGTCAGCCTGTATCATCAACAAATCATGTCAGAAAATATCCATATCATATCATCTAATCAAATGCACTAATATCACAGTAAAACAATCAAACCCCAATGGTACACTCCCTGACTCGATACAGAGTCGAAGGGGTTCCATCGATGCCTCTACATACTTGAGGTCCAAAATCCTACACACTCAGTAAAACTGATTCAATAGCACCTGTCTATGTCGAGGTTGTAAAACAACATGTCATTATCCCATAACACCTCATAATCAAAATTAAAAGTTTTAATAGCATAATAATCCAGATCACTTCCGAGCAAGTGTCCTCAAAGAATAAGTTCGTTCAGTGCGACAGAGAAGGATGTTACATACACCCCCTCTTGGTCCAAACTTCATCCCGAAGTTTCACAGTATATATGCCGAAATAAAACGTATCACAGTATCATATGTCTATCTATCAAACAAAAATGGAAACTGCTGGCGCATATCATAGGTGTCCTCCCAGGTCTCCGAGTGTGGACTATAATTGTCTCACTGGACCTTGACCTGCTCTATCGTTCAACGTCGTAGCTGTCAAGCGCGATGATCCAAGATGCGGATTGGATCAGCTGTGAGCACCCCCTCATCCGATACCTGCAAGGAACTCATGTCAATAACATGTGTAGGATCACTAATATAATGTCTTAAAACAGATACATGAAAAACGTCGTTCATATGCCTCAAAGAATCAGGCAAGGCTAGTCGATAGGCCACAGGCCCCTTTCTCTCCACAATATCGAAAGGTCCCACGAACCTAGGAGAGAGTTTAGCTTCCTTCCCAAACTTGATCGAACTTTTATGCGGTTAAACCTACAAGAAGACTCGATTGTCGACCTCGTAACTATGGTCGACATGGTGCGCATCGGCATAACTCTTATGTCGATCCTGCGCTTCTTTAGTCCTTTTTCTTATTGTTTTCATTTGTTCTTCCAATTCTTGGATCGCTTCTGGTCCTACAAGTACCCTATCCTCAAGCCGATCCCAACTCAAAGGCGTCTGAAATGGTCGCCCGTAAAGAAACTCGAAAGGTGCCATCTTAATGGTGCTATGGTAACTATTGTTGTAATAAAAATCCACTAGTGGGAAGAATTCTTCCAAACACTTTTGTTAGTCCATCATGTACATGCACAACATGTCCTCCAAGGTCTGGTTAGTTCGTTCAATCTTCCCATCAGTCTTCGGGTGATACGTAGTACAAAAGTTAAGTTGGGTTCCCAAGGCCTCTTGGAAACTCATCCAAAATCGTCCAGTAAACACCAATTCTCAATCGGATATAATCATCTTAGGCATGCCATGCAACCTCACAATATCACTGATGAAAACTCTGGCTATGTCAGGTGCCTGCTATGTCGTATGCACAGGAATAAAGTGAGCACTCATCATCAAAGTGTCTACTACTACGAAAATCAAGTCATGTCTCCTTGCCTTCAGTGGCAATCCAATAATAAAATACGTCCAAATAACCTCCCATTTCTATTCTAAAATAGCGTGTGGTTGTAGTAATCCTGTTGGGTGTCTATGTTCAGCCTTTACCTACTGACATTCTAGACATCTAGCCACACAGTTGACTATGTCTACCCTCATTTCCTTCCATAAGAATAAGGGTTTAAGGTCTACCCTCATCCTCGTGACTCTCGGGTGAGCCATGTAAACTTCTCTATGAGCCTCTCTTAGGATCAACATCCTCAACTCATCGTTCGATGGTACGTAGATCCAACTTTTAAACCTCAATAATCCATCGCTATCCAACGAAAATCCTTCAAATTGTGGTACAATCATTGTGTTTTTTTCGATAAAACCCTCGACCTCTTTGTACCAGTCATCATCACACTGTAAAGTTAGAATCTTTCCATGTATATTCATCTGAAGAGGCAGCACCGAAAATATGCATGGTCTCTGACTCAATGCATCCACCACTCAGTTCACTGTTCCTTTTATGTAAGTAGTCTCGAAGTCGTACTCGCTAAGTAATTCCGACCAATGTCATTGTCAACCGTTCAGGTTGCTTTGTGTAAAGATGTGTTGTAGTCCACAATGGTCAGTCTTTAGTTCAAATTTTCATCCAACAAGGTAGTGTCTCTAACCCTTCAAGGCATATACAATGGCGAACAACTCCAAATCGTGCGTCGCATAGTTCTCCTCATGCCTTCTTAGTTTCCTCAAAATGTAAGTGATCACTCGTCTGTATTGCATCAAAACCCTTCCTAAGCCTTCCTTGGATGTGTCAATGCATACCAAGAAGTTTGCGTCCATGTCAGAGACCTTTAGTATTGGTGTTGTTGTCAACAACTCCTTGAGCCTCCGAATTTATTTCGTGCATTTCTCGGTACAAACAAACTTCTTGTTTTTATTCTGCAATTCCTTGATCGGATTTGCTATCTTTGAAAATACCTCGATGAACCGTCGATAGTATCCTGCTACACCCATGAATCTACGCACCTCCAGGACATTCGTTGGCACAGGCCATTCCATAATACGCTCAACCTTGGCTAGATCCACAACAATTCCTTCGCCGAAGATGACATGCCCTAACTAGTGAATCTTCGATTGATAAAAAGAGCATTTGGACAACTTCCCATACATTTTTTGCTCTCGCAGACACTGTAGTACCAAGCACAAGTGCTCGTCATGCTCCTCCATCGTCCGAGAGTAGATCAAAATATCATCAATGAATACTTGGACGAACTTGTCTAAGTACTCGCGGAACACCCCGTTCATCAAACTCATAAATACTCCTAGGGAGTTTGTCAATTCAAACGGTAAAACAGTAAACTTGTAATGTCCAAACCTCGTCCTAAAGGTGGTCTTATGGATGTCATCTTCCTTAAACCGTAACTGGTGGTATCCTGCTCGCAAGTCGATCTTTGAGAACACCGTTGTGCCTTTCATTTGATCGAACAGATCATCAATTCTTGGCAACAGATATTGATTCTTGATCATGTCCTTGTTCAGTTGACGGTAGTCAATGCAGAGCCTCAACGACCCATCCTAGGTGCACCCCACGGTGACACAATAGGACGTATCAGTCCCAGGTCGAGCAACTCCTTCAGTTGCATTTTCAAATCTTGTAACTCTAGGGTTGACATCCGATAAGGTGTTATTGCTATTGGTTCAGTCCCTAGTTTTAGGTCTATGGTAAACTCCAATTCCCTCTCCCCCGACATCTCGGGTAACTCCTCAGGAAATACATCCACAAACTCTCTCACCATCGGAAGGTTTTCTAAACCTTCTGCTAATCCCTTCTTGTTTAACGCAAGGATAGCATAAAGCTTCCACCCCTTGTGCATGCTCTTTCGTAGCTGTAAGGAAGAGATGAACCTTAGGGAAACTCCCTCGTTCTGTCCTACAATCACATGTCTCTGTCCCTCATCATCAACCAAGCTCAACCGTTTCGTATTACAATTGAGTATCACCTCATGCGATTCCAACCAGTCCATACCAATTACGACATCATAGGATCCTAAGATCGTGACTTATAGGTCGAACTTGGTGAAAAACTCTCCTAGGTTGAGGATACAACCCGTAACCTTTCCACCAACCTTTTGTTTGGATCCTGAGGCCATCTCTACGAAGCTAAACTCATCCTGTTCGACTACCTTTACCTTAATCCTTTTTAGTGCTGCAACGTAAATGAAACTCTTGGTAGCACTGAGATCTATCAAAATACTAAGGGTCTAGTCAGTGACGGTACCTATCATCTCGAGCACAGTTGACTGATGCTTTGCCTGACAGTTATTCACCGCTGCATGAATCTGATGGTCCTTGGCCATATTTCCCACGGTAGGGTGTCCATCTGATCTGGACACTCTAGTTCTCTCCACCGAGCAGTCCTGCTAGTAGTGTGGCTCCCCACGCATCTAACACCTCTTCTTCGGCCCAGTAGTCCTAGTACCCAAAGTAGAAGGTGACGGCCCTCTGGCCTGGAATACTGGTTTGTTCTATTGAATAGGCCTAAACTGCTACTGCTGCAGTCGACGCTGCAGCTGATGTTGTGGTCCCCGATAAGGTGTCCGTTGTGTTATCACACCATAAGTTATGGGAATCAACTGGTGACTGGGATATTATCTGTCTCTATTATTTTTGTTGACAAATGATTTTTCATTCTCCAAATCATTTGAAAAGGAAAAGAAAAAGAAAATAGAAAATAAAAAGAAAAGGAAAAAGAAAAGAAAAAGAAAAAAGAAAAAAGAAAAGAAAAGAAAAGGAGGGCATAAAAGAATCGAAATAAAAGCCCCATGCAATAATAGTAACTTGGCCATACCTTTCAAGCATGGCCAAGTTATTTTTAAATTTGATGTTGATAGGGTAGTGAATGATTTGGCTAAATAGTTTAATCTTAGCCAAAGCGTCTAGGTTAGATTAGTGAATAAATCTGACCAGACTGTCTAATCCTGGTCAGATAGCCCTAGGGTAGAGTAATTTCTTAACCCAACAGTTTAATCTGGGTTAATTGTCATAGGAAACTAGGTTAGAACACAGGTTAGTTGCTTTATTGTTCCATTCCAATAAAACCAGCTTGATGTCAAGATTGCAACATGTTACAAATGCTTAAAAGATAGTTTGGTCGAAGCCCCTTGGTGGTGTCTATTTGAAAGTTGGGGAAAAAACCCATAAAATGCAGTTATCCTAAGTTTTTCCCAGCACATGTGCTTTTCTTCTCCCCATTTATGCTCCATGCACATTTTGACGGTCTAGATCGCGATGCTCAAATCTATGGTGCACAGAGCATTCCGGACCCCTCGGACCGTTCTGCTTTTAGACAGGGGGGGGCGGAATCGGTAATAAGATTTGTGCACATCTGGACGGCCCAGGGACGGGCGCTTAAATCAACGACCCAGATTGGATTCCAGACCCCCCCCGTCCATTCTGCCTTTAATGGAGTGGGGGGAGTTCGGAATGAGTGATAAAGAGTGCGCTTGGATCCACGGCTCATAAACAGGCGGGCAGATCAATGGTCCAAAATGGATTTCAAACCCCCCCTAATGATCTATTTTTAACCGAAGAGGGGCGGTCCGGAATGGTTTTATCCCTCTGGCGGGCCCCTTGTCATATGTGGCATAAATCCATTGGTCCCGTAGTCACATCACCATCTGCTATCTGACAGCCCCCATTACTCATGGACGTCATCTTTGCACTTGTTCCACTTGTTCCCAAGTTATGTCCCATCCCATAACTGCTGTCAGTCCCCTACCCCCTTTCACTCATGACCAACCCCTTATTGTGACTCTTACCCCCAATCCCTAGCAGCCACGTTACTCGTTCGTATGTTTCGGCCACCGTCACCTGCCATCTTGACCCCAAGTGGCACGTTGTCCATTTATTACTAGATAACCTATCCGTTATCCAGCTGACCTGTCTCCCGCGCCCAACCAACCCCATATTTTAAATAAAATTACCGTTTTCCCATGCTTTCACCGTTCACTCGTCGCACCAGATAAACTCATCGATTCCTTCTCCGTTACATCCCTTTTCCTTCATCCACAGTCATTCGACCCCACTAACTTTGTGTTTATTGTAGGTACTATTACAGAGATGGTGCCAAAGCCAAGACAAGCAGAAGGAGAGGAGAATCCTTTTCTCCCGCCTCCTATCGACCTGGACAAGATCCCACTGGTTGACAAAGACAGATTGATCGAATATACCCAATGCAATTTCAATTTCTCAGACCTCCAGTCATGGCTCAGGGAGGTTTTCCTAGACCAGAGCGATGAAATTGGACTTTGGGAGTACAATTTACCCCTTTACCTCTTTCCCCAGATCCACCATTTTCCTGAGTTCGCACTTAAATGCCAAGCTCACTATGTTCCCGAATAGAGGGTCGTCGTCTCCTCATCCGAAGACACCATGTTCTTCATCACGCCCAAAGACATAGACCAGATGATGCAAATTCCCTGTGCCAACTCTGTGTCTCCTTTCAACCTAGAAATCCTTACAGAGTTGTATCAGAAGATGACTTTCCCCAAAAGAGCTCAAATATTTGAGCTTTTCCTTCCCACCTCCGCTCAATTCCCTTCCACCAATCCCCCTTACCTGTCGTCCATGTTCTCCACTAAGGGTAACCAGGTCATTTCTTCCCTTTGTGCTTTGCTAGGGTACTATTCTGACCAATGGGTAGATGAGCCCATTCTGGGTTTTCTATCCATTTTCTCCACTGATGAAAAGCCCACCACCCAGTTTGATTTCAACACCTTCTTGGAAGACGATATTCATGAACAGTTCATGAATGTTGGCACAGAAGACATGTTCAGATACTCGTCTATATTGGCCTACATGTTTGTTTTCTATCAAGCAGATAAATTTATTTTTTCCATGCAGAAAATGGATGCAGATGGAAGGCCTAAGCCAGTCATAGAATGGACCTCTTTGCTGAAGCATAACTCCATAGAATATAGTTTCAAGGCATTCATCGATCTGTTCTACCACCCTGTGGTAAGCATGCTGAACGGCAGGCCCAAGCCTCGAATAAATGACGAAGTCCAGAGAATCTTGCATCTCTCGGACAAAACAAAGACCGGGGATTGGTACCTGTATCAAAACCATTCCGAGATCAAAGTATACAGATGCAAGTTAGCAACCTATAAGCTACCCAAATATGTGTCGGTAAGAATATTTTCTTTAGAATACATAAGGCAGATCATGAATTCAGATGATATTCATTTCGTATCATTGAAGAAAAAGTAGCATCTTCGAATCAAGGGGAAGATTGGCACCTTCATCTGCAATCGTCGAGGCGCTGGGGAAGAAGCTGACAGGATGTTGAAAGAAATGAAGTTCTTTATGAGTTTCCCATGGCACTATCATCCATGCGGGATCATTTCAGAAATGCAGGTGAAAAATAAAAACATCTCGTATGTTCATGAGTCCAAGCCCGAGATTGAAAAATTCACCAATCAGACAGTGTGCGTGCCTGACACCTTGATCGAAGTGGAACAGTAGGTTCCCCTGACCGCTATGCCACCAACTACTACACTACAGTACCCTAAGGAAAAAATGCCTCGACAAGAGTTATCTATGCCTGTCACGGAGGTATCGTCTGAAGAATTCTAGTTGCACACTAAGAGGCCCAAGACAAACACAGTTCTCGGCCCTACGGGGGAGAAAGAAGCCCCGCCAACCATAGTGGTCAAATTTATCATTCCACCCTTCGGCTCGATCCTGTATAAGGAAATCACCCCAGCAGTGCCAAAGAAATCCTTAGATTCCCCACTGGACACTCAGTCGGGCAAGACTGGGCCCAAGTTGAGCATTTTCGAGAAGTACGAGATGATTAAGAAAAAGAATCAGACCCTTACCAGTAGTACCTATGCTCAGTTTCAGAAGCAGACATCAACTGCGCAACATAGGCTAATGTTTGCATTTGACACAGAAAAGGGCAGGATGCACATGGCTTTCCTCCAGGCGCAGGTACCAGACCCCAAGGTGATTACAGACTACAAGAGGGCCACCTTCGAATTCCAGACGAAGGATGTGCACTCAGTAGATCAGATGGATTTGTACAAATAGACAGGGGAGATGGTATTCCATACATTGGCGCATGCTTCTGCTTCAGTAGCCAAAATGTAGGTGTCGCTCAACAATGATCAAACGCAGCTCAAGCTGGAGAAGATATCGTCCTTTACAAAGGACAATAGAATCAAGACGTTGGAGGAGCTGGTCCTCAAGATCGGCTATGATCCTTCGAATGTCAAAGCTACGGAGGAAATGATAAAGAAGAAGAATGCAGACATCGCCTCCTTGAGGAAACAACTGAAACTCCCGCCCACAGAAGACTCGCAGGCGAAGGAGATAGCAGAGAAAGAAGGCGAGAAGGACGAAATGCTCAAGCTGCTCATGGAGCAGAATGCACAACTCAAAGAAATGGAAGCTAAGATGGAGAGATTATTAAAAGAAAAGGAGCAGATGAAGCCAATGGAAGTTATTCCATTGAGTGCCATTCCGATTTCAGGAGAAAGCACAGCAGCAGTGACAACAATCCCTTCCGCAACTCCATTGACATCACAAGAAGGAACAACAGACCTCTCAAAATCCATGGAAAAGATGAACCTGCAGGAGACGGAGATCAGTAGGATGAAAAAGGAATTTGATAACCTACAGGAACTCAAAACTTCCTTCCAGACCAGTCTCTCCAAAGAAAAGTAGGTAACAGAACAGCTCAAGCAGAAGTTACAACAGCTCCAAAAGCAAACAGTGGCAGGGAAGACTTTGGCTGAAGTCAAAGAAAATGTATGGACAGACATCACAAAGTCCATAAATGAGATATGGCCCATGATCCAAATTATGTTTGAGCAGAATGAGTTGGTCCAGAGGAGCAAATAGGCCATTGAGAAGATCAGAGTAGAATTGGGAGATAGACCAACTCAGGCAAATGATATCATCTAATTCCTCAATTCTAAGACCAGAGAAGAGATAGAAGAGCTGAAGATAGAAGATAGAACAAAGACCATCCTTGATGTCAAAAGAGTTTTGACCAAGAGAGGATTAATGCTTCAATTGGAAGAAAAATTTTAGATCATGGAACAGGGAGTACTAAGGTTCTTCAATAAGATTGAGGCTTTCCAAAAGAAAGGTATACCTGATCTGAAGGTTATTAATGATAAACTAATGACACTTCCCAATTACAAGAAGAGATTGGCTGAGGTGTCCAAGGATAGTTCAAAGTTTTTGGGCATACAAGGGAGCATCATCGACAAAGCATTCCTGAATGCCCTTCAGTTGGACATCAGTATCCAACATGAGATTCAATACATATTCCTCACTAAGCCTACATTCGCCAAGTATACATAAATGGATGAAGTGTATCAAAGACTGCTCAAAGTCACTGTGCCTAGTCATCTCCGATGGGAGGAACTCTGCAATCTGCTTGATTAGCAGATGAGTTGTCCAGGAATAGTCACCTGTCCAGTCAGATGAGGTCGTGCAAAGGCTTCATCAACGATCTACCCAGAAATTCAGCGTGCAGTTTCACCAAGTCATCAAGCAGTTTTGAAATTTAGGAGATTTGTTAAATTAGTTAGGCTAAAATAGAATTATCATGTCCTAATTCAGTTATGACAGGAACGGTTGTAATTTGAGTTATAAATACTTCACCTTTCGAAGTATTGAGGGTTGTT
This sequence comes from Picea engelmannii, assembly GCA_009831015.1. Lineage (NCBI taxonomy): Eukaryota > Viridiplantae > Streptophyta > Pinopsida > Pinales > Pinaceae > Picea > Picea engelmannii. The sequence goes on along the minus strand of ML822091.1, from coordinate 34,742 downwards.
GATCTTCACACCCTAACGCTATCAGACTGTAATCTTTTTGAAGAGATCTTCCATTAATAAAAAGGAGGCACTTTACAGGATTCTTGTGTGTGTTCACTGGTGATGTTTACTCTCTAAGTTGAATGTTATTCTTGGTTTGTGATCATCTGGTTTTCTAAGTCTAATCTTTAAGAGTAATGAATGTTGCAGGATTTATCTTGGATACCCTGTTTCCGACTCGAAATATTTTAGTGTTTATCTTCTGGTGTTTTCAATTAAGGAATTCTTAACTTCTTCTTAATTGAATTTATCTTTCTCATCTTTTCTTCCACCCATCATTTAAGCTACTAAAAGATCCAGTGAGTATATTATCTCGCCCTGTAGAAATCTTCCTTTGTGTTTCTGGTTTGTATCTCATGTTTATTATAACAGAGGCCCCATAGCCCAATGGAGGTGTAGACTGTCTCAACCAATTCAAAAAACACTTTGACAACAAAACCTACCTATTTCTTTACCTAGCCTAATATCTAAAATTGGAAACATAGCTAAATCATATAGAGAGATCCCTCTCTGAAGTTGGAAGGGCTAGATCCCATCTTTAAAAGTGGTTGGATAAAGTTACCTTTGTAGATTTCTTCTGTTTCAACCTCTAGGAAATTTACCAAGTGTTAACATAATGGTGACCATACTATGGACAGAACTAAAAATTGATAATTTCACATTTTCTTTCCCCTAAAAAGAACGTTCAAATTTGAGAAGAAAGTAATGTTTAGAGGTTGATCAAACTTTGTACATATTATTTTCAAACTCA